>BRDA01074133.1:8862-21333 GCA_036984385.1 Crenuchus spilurus | reverse complement strand
CAGTCTTCTATTTTGCCACACTCCATTTTAAAAGACCCCTGGCCCAGTGCAAACGTCTGAGCTTGTGGAGCTTGCTTACAAATGGCTTCCTCTTTGCACTGTAGTGTTTCAGCTGGCAACAGCAGATGGCACGGTGGATTGTGTTCACTGACAATGCTTTCTGGAAGTATTTCTGAGCCATTCTGTTATTTCCTTGACAGTGGCATTCCTGTTTGAGGTGCAGTGACGTTTAAGGGCCCGGAGATCACAAGCATAGCATCCAGTAGAGTTTTACAGCCTTGACCCTTACGCACAGCGATTGTTCCAGATTCTCTGAATCTTTTGATGATGTTATGCACGGTTGATGATGATAACTTAAAAGTCTTTGCTATTTTACGCTGGGTAACACCATTCTGGTATTGCTGCACTATCTTTCTGCGCAACAATGGTGGAATTGGTGATCCTCTTACCATCTTGGCTTCAGAGAGACACTGACACTCTGAGAAGCTCTTTTTATAACCAATCATGTTGTCAATTGACCTAATTAGTGTTAATTGGTCTTCCAGCTGTTCGTTATATGCTCAATTTCCTTTTTCCAGCCACTTATTGCTACTTGTCCCAACTTTTTTTTGATTTGTTGACACTGTGAAATTTTGAATCAACATATTTCTCCTTTAAAATGTTACAATTACTCAGATTAAACTTTTGATCTGTCATCCATGTTCTATTAGGAATAAAATATTGACATTTGCCATCTCCACATCATTGCATTCAGTTTTTATTCACAATTTGTTTAGTGTCCCAACTTTTTTGGAATCCGGTTTGTACTTTCTTTATTCTCATGACACTATTAGTTACTGTACGCATCAACAAAAAAAACCCAGTCATGACAAATGGACTTTATATAAAGGTTCAAAATGACTTGGAATAAAATCTAATTACATTACATTAACTTGCATTAATGTTCTTTATATTGTAAAGATTTAGGAGATAATTTTGGGATATGTAATTTTGCTCACTGTGATGATACACAATGTATACTGTACATAATGCATTTACAAGTTCAGTAAAATGAGCAGGCTACATTTTCAATTTTACAGCTACATATACAAACTGCATAGCCTAACAAGTTACAAACTTCTAGTGCATCAACATTTATTCATAATTTAATTTAAAAAGGTAAACTTTTAAACATTTTATATTCATAAGTAACATTTCAAGCCTTTTTTGTTTTAATGTTGATCAGTTTGGCATACAGATCATGAAAATAAAAAATATGGTATCTCAAATTATTTGAATATTTAATTTCAAGTTATTATTCAAACTGTATCAGCATTAAAGCAAAAATGGCTTGAAATGTCTCTTTAGTCCAATGATTATAAAATGACAGTTTGTGTGATGATTGAAATTGAACACAAATGAACTTTTTTCATTTTATATATATAGTTTTTTTTTTTTTTAGATTCACTAGGTATGTGCACCAACATTTAAGAAGTGAAAGTGAAGATGATCCTGCACTCACGTTGGGCCATCACCAATCATGGCAAGCACATGGGTCATGTCAATAGCAAAGGTCTCCATATCAGGGTAAGGTAAGTCATGAGGTTTCTCCTGAGTCAATAACTGTGCATCATCATACACGTGTATGATCCCATCCTTCATCTTCAGGATGTAATTTAGATTCTGTGGGATGTCTTCCATACTGTATGGGTCTTGGCCCTCATCTGGGCAGGGAATGCTATCTATAATTGACAAAGTACAAACATGACAAAAGTAGTTACATACCATGTACAAAAAGGCTTTGATAAATCACCATTGCTAGTTTAATGTCAACCTACCTGGCAGAACTTCATCCTCCTCACTCCAGGTCTCATTATTGGCACTTCTGAGAAACTTGGCAGTGATCCTAGGGAAGCGATGATATGCCAGATGAGAATATTTCTCTCTGATTAATAATGCTTTCAGCAGACTTTTTGCTGCTTGCTCGTAGTCCTCCACTGTGATCTGGAACAAAACACATAATGTAAAAATAAATCATCAGACTAATGGTACTGTACACGTTTGAAGAACATGCATGTCTTTTTATTATATTGTTAATATATAGTATAGTATATATATATATATATAACAATATACTATACCTATACTATACTATACTATACTATATAATATTCGATTTTCATATCTTTTTCTTCTTCTGCCGGATTTTTGACGCGCTTCTTGTCCCGCGGTTTTTGAGATATCAACACCGTTCCAACTCGAGATTGTTCGGTCCAATTGTGTGATCCGGGCTTGTATACAGAATTTTGATCGGATTTGCGGTTTTCCTAAAAACTTCCTTAATCTGGGATTTTTTTCCCATAGAGAATGAATGGGGAGCAAAAATGCATACTCATCTACTGTACTTCTGCTTGACCGACTTGCACCATTTCAGATACACTATATCAGGGCAGGCCCCTGAGCACAAATTCACTGTTGTTTTGACCCGCACTCGTTTATTTGTTGTTTTATTGCCATCCCTTTTTCATCCTATTGACCTCCATTCATTTTTGGCCATACCAAATTCCAGGCTTCCATTTGCGCGACAACAACCAAAATTGATATATTACATCATGGCAGGTAACAGAGCTGTAGTCCAGAGCCATACTGACCCGCACTCCTTTTTTGTCACCTTTTCTTCCCTCGTTCCTCCCATTGACTTCCATTCATTTTCACATACACTCAAGCTACAGAGTTTCTGTCCCAACAGCCACCAACATTCATGTACTCCATCAGGACAGATAACAGAGCTGTAGTGCAGGGCCATACTGACCCGCACTTCTCTTTTTGTCATCTTTTCATCCCTCGTTCTTCACATTCATTTTCACATAGAGACATGGCAACGGCCTTGGGGGCCACAGCAACGGCCTTGGGGGCCACAGCAACGGCCTTGGGGGCCACAGCAACCACCACAGATACCACAGTGTCACCTTACAAACCAACTGGGATACCTTAGCTTGTGGGCCATGTTAGCAATGCGCAACATCCCAGGTTTCCTTCAGGAAATGCACTTTTCTAGTTTATTTAATGAAATCAGACATTTATGTTTATGGACTTTAGCAGATGCTCTTATCCAGAGCGACATACAACAGTGTTTTGTTTTCATTAAGAGACTCATCTCAGCTAGTACAGACAGGTTAGAGTCCAACTACTCTTCTGTTCAGACACTGTTAGAACAAAACCATAACTAATACCTAGAAAGAAGGAAAGATACACAATTATGCACAAATACAATAAGTGTTTTAAACTAGTGCTGCTCAAGTGGTCAACAAAGAGATGGGTCTTCAGTCTGTGTTTGAAGACTGTGAGGGACACTGAAGTTCAAACAATCAGTGAAAGTTTGTTTCACTACCTTGGTGTAAGTACAGAGAAGAGTCTTGATGCTAGTCTTCCACATGTCTTGAAGGATGGCGGGTCAAGCTGAGCCATACTAGAAACTTGAAGAGCTCAAGGTGTGGCTCGAGACTTCACCATTGCTATTAGATAGGGAGGGGCTGGCCCATTTTTTTGCTTTGCAGGCAAGGATCAGGGTTTTGAATCTGAAGCCAGTAAAGTGAATGCAGCAGTGGAGTGATGTGAGAGAGCTTGGGCTGAGCAGCTGCATTCTGGATCAGCAGTAGGGGCCTGATGGCTCATATAGGAAGACCAGACAGGAGCAAGTTACAGTACAGTCAAGTCAAGTTGAGATGAGACTTATATTGTGCACAGTGTGGTTTCTATGGGTCACTTGCTCCATCCAAAACATGCATTCCAACATGCTTATACATTAGCAAGCATTATATAAGTCTGTCATTTTTCAAATGGCCTACACTTGGTTTTATTCCCTAAACCAAATGAAAGAATAATATAAAATAAGTGAAAATATAATTGTACAAGAAAATGTGACAAGTAATAGTCACCCTTCAATTCACCTACAATAAAAACTGATGCAAATCATCCCTGTTAGAAATTGGCTTAATGGTTACATTAGAAACCACATATTTCCTGTAGGATACTTTTAGATCCATTAGAAAACCATTACTTTTGTCTAGAATCAGTCACAAGTCACCCATGAAACCTTGGGGAACCTTTAAATGTGGTTTTAAACCATCAGAAAACCACTAAATTCCAAGACTAACATTTAGATGACATTACAAAACCAACAGACACAATTCTACAATTTCTGTTTCAGCAGGGATGTGCAGTCAACAATGGCAAACTAGTGTATAACTTAGTTTAGCTTACCGTATAAAATATAAAGCATAGAGCAGAAGGCTCAAAATGTCTTTTTTCTGTAGATTTTACCATTAGTTTGTTTTCTTTAGACATTATTATGCACAGAACTACAGAACTTCTAGCCCCAAGTCATGAGGAGTTCAACTAATCAAATGGACTGGACCTACCCCTGCACAGTAGTCTCCACTGATGGTGACTCTCTGGAACTCCGGGATGTTAGCTGGGACAGGGGGTACGTCAACATCAGGGGTGATGAGAGGTGTGATAACAGACGTGGCCCAGTCAGCAGCTCCAGGAATTTGGAGCGATACTGACTGTGAACGCATTAGCTTGAAACTCTTCTTCCTAGAGTTGAGTGAAAAGAATACAAATTGTGTGACTAGTGACTACCACAGCTCACTGTGCTGGATTTCTCTTGTAAAAGGTTCCTAAATAACTTCCTGTTTAGATAGACACCGCTGTCTGTGCTTAGAAGTAGTGTTTAACAAACACCTTTACTTGGTACAGATCTTTTATATTATGTGGAGGTTCTTTAAACTTTAAAAGTTTCTTCAGACTGGAAGATTGATGTTATAAAAGTGTACAGTGGAACCTCAGTTTTCATCATTAATCCATTACAAAGTGCCTGATGATAAATGAAACAAACGATAACAGAAGCTATTACCCATAAGAAATTATTCAAATCCAATTAGTCTGTTCCAGACACTCCAAAATATTAACAAAAATATATTTTATACAGAATATATATAGAATAGAACTATAGTTTTACATACAGAACACAATGAGAAATAAATACAAAAGAATAATGAAATGGATAAATGAACATTTAACATCACTCTTATGGGTTTACGGTCCGTTTTAGAGTGTGCCGGTGTAGTCCAGCTGGCAGCCTTGTTTTGTACAGCTGTTCTCAGGGTTCTTTGTTTTCGCACCCGTTTTCAAATGGTGTGATGTAATTTAGTCTGTTTTGAGCGTTATCAACAAGAAACAGCCAGAATGAACAATGAATGCTTGGGTTAGTGATTAATGCATGGGTGGATGCTTTGCTTTTGCAAAATTAGCGAGTCACGTGGGCACGTCAACAAAAAACAGGCCAATGAATGATAACTGGGACAAAATTTCCCAGAACAAAGTAACCAATAACCGAGGTTCCACTGTATTTAAAACACTAGTAGTTTTTTTGACAGCATGGGTGGGGGACTTTAGTCCTGGCAGCCAGTATTTCTGCATCATTTAACACTTTTATGCTCAAATACATCTAATTCAACTCAGCATTAAGGTTTACTTGTGCATTTACAAAAAAATTATGAAAACATTTGTGGTCATAATTTAATTTAAAAAGGTAAACTGTCATTTTATATTTGTTACATGTTAAGTTACATAGTTCAAGCGTTTTTTGTTTTAATCTTGATACTGTTTGAATAGTAATATCCTAATTTGTGATTCTGGATTTCTGATTTTCTGGAATTAAACCATACTCATCAACATTAAAACAAAATAGGCTTCAAATATATCACCTCACATTTTATGAATGACACTTTTTTAATTACATTATGAACACAAATGAACATTTTACCAATATACCAGTTTATTGATATAACACTGTTGTTGTGCCAGAGCAGAGAAATCAGCTCTTTATTTTGTGTTTAACTCTCTTGTATGAGTTTACTCACCTCTTGACAGTCTCTACAGAATGTTCCTCAGCCAGTTCTTTACGTATTTCACGTTCTTTGGCCTGATGGAGGCCGATGGGACAGTCCTCAGGCACAGTAAACATGGACATAACATCCTTGGTGTTCTCCTCTTTTATTGCTGAAGCATACACTCTCTCAGCCAACCGCTTCATCTGCTCATCCACCTCATTGAAGGAGATCTTCTGAAACTGCCGCGGCATGTCTGCAAGACAAATTCACATTGAAAATGAAGAAAACAGCAAATACACAAAGCATCAGCTGGACCTTAAACAGTTATCAATGTAACAGACAGTGGTTCTTTATGGAGTTTGTATGTAAACATTTAAACAAAAACATTCTAAAAACATTTTATTTACACTCATTACTCAACAAATTTGGTAAAAACAAAGTTTACATGAAAGCGGTGCAAGTGCTTGGGTATTAGGCTGATGATAATTACCCATGACTCAGTCATATCAGAATATAATGACCACCTTCTTTATTGTGTGAATAACCACCCTTGGCTTGGAGTGTTCACAAAATGATCCCCGATCCAATGCTTTACCTTGTAGCATCAACTGCCCTCTACCACTTGCCAGAGTCTTTATTGACCTATGGCATTAGTGCTCTGAGGGGAACCACTTTTATGCCTTTGGGAGAAACTTAATGAACAAGAAAGTCTCTGTACACCTTTACTATAGCAGCTATAGAACCTCGCACAAAGTTAGCAGTTTCTGAGATGTTACCACTCTTTACCTGGTACCTTATTATGGCCTTATTAGAATACCATTCAAATTTAATCCTTTGCCATTGACCATTGCTTTGCACTCTACTACATCTGATTGGTGTGCTCGCTTATTTATACATGCAGCAAACCCTGTCACATGGGATCTTTGATGTCCAGGGCAGAGCCAATTCCAAAACAGGTGGCCAAAATATTCTGATGTGACTGTGTACATTATTCCTGTATTATATTAAAAAATTCCTGTTATTCTAGTAAAAAAAATACTTCTATCTGAACTGAACCAGGTCTTTTTTTGAAGTCAAACTAATGCTGTATGTTCAGTATTATGCTCCTTCAAATCAAGCCACATAAACGGTCAAATAGCTCAATTCTGTTACAACCACTCCTGCAGTGGGTAAATAGGCTTAAATACATTGTGGTTAAGCAAGTGATTTAAAAAAAATGTGAAAGCAATGCACAAATCATGGTTGTAAATATGTCCTCAAGTGTCGGTCCATGCAGGTCAAGTTTCAGTTTGCCAGCGTATTAGTCAGGTTTGTAAACATCAGAACTGAAGCCCAGTGAGAGTCAGTGTCAGCCTGCACTGCAGTTATCTTTGGCAGCACTCTGTGCATCATGGCCCAAGCAGTCATCATACTTCACTTGTTTTAATTAGCACTCTGAGAAGTGTGAGGATTACAGAGTGTAACGGGAAGCATGATCCTGTTTACGTGATCAGCTGGGCAATAACACACAACATGGACAATTAGAGGACTTAAAACTGGGTTTCACAAGCTCAAGGCTCATTAATAAGACTGTAGATAATACATAATGACAGACCTACATATCAACCAATCATTCAGAAATCTACCAGTTAAACAATCAATACTCTGAAGGACAAAATCGTATAATAAACCACACACAGGAAGAACAAGAAGGAAAACTAGGAAGCCTTTCAAGAAACACTACTTGATGAAGACAACTGTACAGTGCCAGTCAAAAATTGACACCTTCTGGACATTCAGTGGTTTTTCATTATTTAAAAATGGTCTGCACTGTAGATTAATACTAAAGTAATCAAACTATGAATAAATACATTTGTAATTATTTAGTAAATAAAGCAGTGTTAAACAAACCAGAATGTGTTTTATATTTTAGATTCTTCAAAGTAGGCACCTCTTGCTTAGATGACAGCTTTCTTGGCATTTTCTCAGTCAGCTTTATGAGGTAGTCACCTGGAATGGCTTTCAGTTAACAGCTGTGCTTTGTCAAGAGTTCATTACTTGCATTTCTTGCCCTCTTAAGGTATTTGAGACATCAGTTGTGTGCCTACTTTAAAGAATCTAAAAAACAAACCAAAATATGTTTTAGATAACACTTAAGTTTACTACATGATTCCTTAGGTGTTGGGATCTGGTTTTGTGATCAGAAGGCTGCCAGTTTGATTCCTGGGCAGGTCATTACTGAAGTGCCCTTGAGCAAGGCACCTAACCCCAATCTGTCAGTCACTCTGGATAAGAGTGTCTGTTAAATGCTTCAAATGTAAATGTACATAAAAAAAATTAATAATGGGGAAAAAAAATATTCAAAAGGGTGAACTGCCATTTTATATTCATGACACATAAGCTGACATATTTCAAACATCTTTGTTAAAAAATTCTAAGAAAAGGTGAGATTCTGGATTTCTTCTTTTCATGAGCTATAAGCCAAACTGATCAACAGTAAAACTAAAAAGGCTTCAAATGTCACTTTGCCTGTAAAGTTTTCCCTTTTGAATGAAATTATAAAACAGAAATGAACTTCGTTATATTTATTTTTTTATGTATTACTGGAGTTAAGCTAGAATTAGGTTTAGGGTGAAGGTTAAGAATATGGGTTAGATAATTAGTTGAATGCAAATTAAATGCAAAGTAAGCACCTACAAAAATATAAAAAATAAACTATCCAAATAAAACGTTTCTCAAAACAGGGCAGCTCTCAAAGCTATGAGTACACATTATTACGTCTGCTTCCAACTAAACAGGACCAATTGTACTCCTCCTGACATCACATCGTCCTGATCCTGTTAATCTTTTAACATCTTGTCAAAACAAGCAAATGTCTAGTGTCCTTTATAGCAGTGATTCTCAACTGGTGGGTCGTGACCCAAAAGTGGGTTGCGGACACGGTCTGGGATTGTAAAAAATAAATACATTTTTAAAACCATTAAAAAATAATAAATGCTTATCTGATTTTGTCCTCATCTTTTAAATTGAAAAAGAGACACAGAGAGGCAGGCGTCAGATGAGCATGCAGCATTCTCACCGCCATGGTAACCACCATTTTCTGGTTATCAATGTTGCCAAGTCCGCTTATTATAAGCGATGTTGGGCTTGTTTTTTTCTAAAGTTGCTTGCAAATCTCGTGAGTGGCAGGTTGCGGTTTTTTGAGCTTGTTTTTGAATGTGAAGTTGCTTATTGGGGCTTGACTTTCTTTCCGTGTGAAACTCTTTGATTATCTCCCAGCTCCCTATAACAAAGCGAAAGATGAGAAGCACATAAAATCTGCACATTGAGGCTAACAAACATGGGTTTCAGTGCCCCAAAACACAATGACACAAAACAAAGAAATGAGCTAAAAATAGCCACCTACATATCCTGACAATTTTTGTATTAAAAGTGTTTAGCATAATTTGTGTTGTTTATGTATAATGTCATAATAAAGGTTTACCTTTATACTGTTTAAAAGTGGCCTCTGTTTTACCGAATGTGGTGGGTTGCAAGATGGGCTTATTTTGGGCTTGTTTCATAGAGCTAGTTGCTTGTTTCTTTCGTGAGATATGGCAACACTGCTGGTTACTCTTCTGTTTAAATTTGTGATGATGTTTGGAGGCAAAGAATTGGGAGATCCTTTTATGCTACGTGCTTTTAGCAGTTTTTAAATATTTAATAATAATAATAATAATATGTAATATTTTATTAATGATAAATATAAATTGTATTTTATTATTAATAACACTCAAGTTATCATTAGTATATTATAATCATATAATTTGTAAGTAATGTATTAAGATTTATTAATAATATTTTAATTTATGTTCCAGCACCCCCTCAAACCCCCCGAATCAAGCCAGTCGTGTCCCCCCTGAAATCTCTTTAATTCTCTATACATGCATATGTATGTTTAAATGTGTTTTTGAAGGCTATGTTTCAAAAATAAATTTGTTTGGTTTGTATTCTATAAAAGTGGGTCCAGTTTTATAGTTGAGAACCCCTGCTTTACAGTATCCATTATATGCTATTTTGATGTAATTTATCATATTTTGAACATCATATCACCCAACCCAATAATAAAGTAAATATAAAGCCTGGTTGTATTTGTTGAACATGTAAGAGCCTATAAAATGACGACATGTCATAGTGTAGTTAAAGTGAGTTTACAATGCATGGGAGGTAAAATAAATATTATGAGGGGTCATATGCTGACACACAGTTGATCACGTATTCCAAAATAGGTGAAGTCAGCAGTCTGCTTATTGCTAAGACGAATGAAGGCACTGTTCCAGTATATACATTCTGTATTTATCTACAAGGCTTAGTTTAGTGTTCAGTGCCTGTGCTCTGGTTCCATTCCAGTTCCCATGTACTAGTTTGATAACAGTTTGGTTTTCCATTGCACTTCAAATCTCCTTGGCTTTCATAAACGTAATAATATATTGTATTTTATGTTATTTAATTTTATTTTATAAGTACATGCATTTGAATAATTTCCTGTTCCATTTTGTTTATGACTAAATGTACCACCCATTCTTAACATAAGCCTTTTTAAACAGACCTTTATAAAGCTTTGTGTAAGGCTCTTAAATGCACACTGGTTCTATAGTTAGGCAGGCTCATGCAGATGAAGGCAATACTGGATGACAGTGTTAAAAATGCCTCTCTATTGACTTGCATTCCCTGTTGACATGTAACAGGACCCACTGTAGCAGAGTCAACAATCTCGGCACCCGCCAATAGAAGGCTCGACTGCGAGAATGTGAGAGGGATGCTTCCAGACCGTTCCCAGCCAAGCTCATCTAGGAAGCCTGCATTCCAGACGGTCCCTTCTGCATGTTCCTGGTGCACCTAGAACAGATGGTAAACTTTCCATGGCAAAGTTTACCTGACCCCAATCGTGCTGGCAATATTTTGACCCAGATAGAGTCAAAAAGGTAGTAAAAACTTCAGACTTAAAAGACCCATATCATACATTAAATCGCCTGATTTTTATTAATTTGTTTTTGTGATGTTTCAAGAAAGAAAAAATATATTATGGCTCATTCTAAGAAGAACAATAAATCACAACAAAGTTATTTACAATTTGGGCTTAAAGGCATGGTTACAAAAACATCCTGGGATTAAGAGAGGTTGTCCTGAATGAATTATTGTTTTTGGTGTACTAGAGTAAAACAAAATAACAGCAACAATATCAATACACTTTATATAGTAGTTTTCCTATTCAAGAACAGTTTAAGAAATAAACACCAAAGATAGAATAAAACAATAAAGTATTATGTGCCTTTAAATGTGACTGTGTAAAACCAAGTATACAAACATGAGTATTCAAGTTATCGTTGCTTATGCTAAAGAATATGTAGTATTGCTGTTTTAAGGCAGTTTTATTGTTGGCGAATTACAAGCCGGTGTTTTACTTGTAAATGGTGATGCACAATACATTATGGCTGATTATTCTAATTATTTAGCTTGTACAGATGGAACTGTACCCACAGTGTAATCTGTCAGCCACTTTGTGACTCACAATGGCCACATATGACCATACTGTAATGTTAATTTTAGGACATCAGTATAAGCCACAATTTGTTGTGAATTACCATATCAGACCTGAAATTCCACATTTCTTCATCTCTATTTTTAATAGTTAGCCCTTTAACATGCCACCTTTTCATTCATACTCTTCACACTCTCCCAGCACAGACAACACAATATCCAAGGCTATAACCAAAAGTGGCACTAATTATTCCATTTAACAAGATCACCTGTCCAATGCAGGGGTGCACACACTCTCTCTCTTACCTTCTCTGGCCATCACTGCCATGCTTATGTTTGCCTGGTACTCTGTACTGGGGCACTATGTTGGGCTTTTCAGTAACTTGCTCAGCGCTGTGCTCCGCTACAGATCGTGTTTTGTTTGTGTGCGAGTCACCTCCAGCTTTTCAGTGTCTTAAGTATCTTTCTGCTTCTCTATTTAAAGCCCCCAACAGCGTGATGTCGACTGAGGACACTGAGTCTTACCCGTATGTCACAACTGGCACTTATCTGAGGGCGCGAGTGACATATTGGAGAAACCTGAAATGCTGGCAGCTTCTAGAGCTGGGGGGTCCAATTCTCTGACCTTCTGTACTAGGAATAGTGGGTAACAGTGCTGAAGCAGAAGGCAGGCTCACTGACTGTGCAAAAACAGTGTACTTTGCTTCTTATCTCACCTTGTACCTCACAGCTAACCTTGTAATTGAGTTAAGCTACTCGATCTGTGGCCCATGGTCTAAAATGTAGTTCTAAAATGTTATGTAAAAAATTCACTCAAACAATTAGGAGTTAACAAAAGCACAGTGTAAGTTAATATCATTTTGTATATTTGTATTTAATATTAGTGTCTTATAGCTCGTAATTTGTTTCTTGTACCGGATTATGATGTAACATTTAGTCACTGTTCTACCTGCGGCCTTAAATTTATCCTGTCATTTTTTGTCATTGCTTCACATGGATAAAAGTTAATGATACAATGTAAATTCAATGTGCATGTATTTAAAGGTTCAAATGGGTGATAAGGATCATGTCTTCCAGTCTCTTAACCTGGGGGGTC
>BRDA01074130.1:15378-32647 GCA_036984385.1 Crenuchus spilurus | reverse complement strand
TGTTCTGATGTTATTTCAGTGGAACCAGTGAAGCCGAGACCAAGTGTGTGGGAGTGACGAGAGGTCGGTACACCCAGATACAGAGGAACATACGCAGAACATGGCTTTGAGATCACTTGCTATGACTACTGTTCAGTTCCTGAAGCTGCAGGTCTGGATTTGGTGCTAATCTGGAACCAGGAGATTCTTCAGTGTCTGATAAGGACATTTGGTTCTAGATACTACTGGCAACAAACAATGGCTACATTCACATTACCAGACTGAAGTGACTCAGATCTGATGTTTTCAGGACTGTGTGGACGTGTCACATCCCATCAGATTTGAGTCACTTTCATATGTGGTTCTAGATCAGATACCAATACGATCCATGGACATGCGACTTGAATGTGACTGTCAGATCAGATTTAATCTAGAACCAAATGTCCTCATCAGACCCTGAACAAGCTCCTGGTTCTTAATTAGGCCAAGTAAAAAAAAAATGGTGATCATCTCCGTCCGACCCTCTAAAAAGCACCGCAACCATTTTTTATTATTATTTTTTAAACGCAAAAAAACGCGCCAAACACGCTAGTCTGGCCTAGAATCATTCATATTTCGCACGCTTCCAATGACGTGATCCCAAATCAATTCCGCGCATGCGTAGTACACTATTTTCGTAGTGGCTGTCAATGCTAATGGCTGGTTGTTTTTGTGATGCAAATCGTGGCTTTTGTAGTGGCCAGCATCCTAAAAGAACACTGTAGTCGGCCAATAAGGATTGACTAGGCATCAGCGTTGGCGCAGACGTAACACTAGATGCATTTTACCAGGAATACAGCGACGGAAAGCATGATGGTGACCCCATTTCCCCTACCCACTGCAGACCGGGAGTTGTCAAAGTTTTCTGTGGTGAGTTTTGCATCCATTGCATGTGCATTCATATCTCTCTCCTAATGACTCCATTCTTATTGGCTTTTTCTAACTGGTTCTGTCATCTTGTGAGGCTTTAATGAGCTCACAACCAATCTGTTGATGGATGCATTTGTCAGATTAAATAGTTTTCATTTATAGATATTTCTTTTGTGGTCCTTCTGCCATCTTTCCTGTCTTCTGGTGAGATGTTCCGTACTTCAGTTGAATTTGTAAATCACTCAAGAAGAACATGATCTATGTTTAAAATGGTTTATTTAAGTTGTCAACATCATTTTAATATTCGCTACATACTTTTACTACCATCTATCTAAAAAAAAAACACCTTCGCCCCGACCCAACGTTTTTGGTGAAAAAGGATGAGCACCAATTTTTTAAAAACTTGGCCTTAGTGGTTTTACCGGTTTTATTAAAAATCAGTCATCTCACAAATACAGGGTTGCCAGATCCCACAAACCTTTAATCTAGAACCAAATGTCCTCATCCGACCCTGAACAAGCTCCTGGTTCTTAATTAGTGGTTTTGCCAGTTTTACTAAAATCAGTCATCTCACAAATACAGGGTTGCCAGATCCCACAAACCTCCGACTGCTTTTGTAACAGAACCTCACACAAACGGAAACCAGCACAAAATCTAAAGTGACACAAACATTTCAATGAGCCTAAAACGTAAATCTTCTTCAAATCTGGCAACCCGGCACAAATGTGACACCTTTGGTGAAAGCAACGTGTAAACACGTATCAATGTGCACATGCGAGCTGTTTCTGGGACAGTTTGGTGCACATTACAGACACAGCTCACTTACACTTGTGAATGTGAACCGTCAACATAGTTACATCTGATCTGAGCAACGAGGCTGTAATGTGAACGTAACCAATATTTCCAGATACAGACGGTCCATATTCAGCACAACCACTTGTGCATACACACCACTGATACACACAGCAGTCACTGCTGGTTCTTTGGTACCGTCATGTCAGTACAGCCTCTTAAATTAAAAGTGAATTTATAATAAAGCGAGAATCTTTTATCTTATAAAGTCTTTTTTCACTCTTTTCTTTTCTGCTTGTTGGCCAGATTATAAAAACCGGAAGCTGATCTGCCGGCACACTGGAATTCCAATTCTAACTGGATCAATAATAACATTTTACCAGTGAACAGCAGCCGCTTTTAAAGTGCTTAATTTATACTCACGAGACTTTTTGGTGGTGACGTTGATGGTTGGGGTGCGAGGCCCAGTGCCTGCCGTGTTAAAGGCGCTCACTGTTAAGAAGTACTGAGTGTATCCCTTCAGACCGCTGATGTTCACCGTGTACTGACTCGCAGACACTCGCACTTTCCCCATCGTTTCTGGCTTGGTATCGTCCTCCCAGTACACCACCTGTGTTCAGACAGCAGAGAACAGTTTGACTAAAGAAAAGCCTGCAGGAATAACCCTGCAGTGCCAATCAGTGCCCTGTCCAAGAGCCTTCACCATGAAAAGCCTTTTTTTAGTGACGGAGTGACATAAATGGGAAGGATCAGTAATATGATCTCTGTGGCCTTTGCTATGCTGAAAGCATTCCAGGCAAACGTTTAAATTCATTCTTATTTGTGCAGAAAGAGAACAGGTGCAATGTGGGAGATGACAGGCAACGGCAGTACCCATGGTGCATTTCAAAACAGGAGGGCGAGTCATTTCCATTTAGTAAAGAAGACAGACGCACCTCGTAGCCCAAAACTCTTTCAGGAGAGTCAGAGAGCGTCTGCCAGCTCACTTCAAATTCAGAGGCAGAAATACTCTGAGCCCACACGCCCCCCGGCACTCCACTGGGCTCTGAGAGCAGAGGGAAGAAAACACAAGCAGAAGAGAGGAGGACAGAGTTAAAGAGATGGGGAAGAGAAGGCAAAAAAACCATAAAGGTCAGAAAAAGGAAAAAACAATCAGCAGCACAGACAGCAATTTTCACTAAACACGTCACTGACAAGCTGGAGAGGCACCGATAAAAAAATCCTTTCACCCAAAACTATAAATGACTGTCCTTTAGCTCAATATGAGAACTGATTGGCACAAATGAATATTATCAGTACAGGAATCCAATTAATAGCTCAGTGACAGCTCAGTGACAGGCCAATGTCTGCCTGCCAGTCCTCTCCAGAAGAACCGACTATTAGTGAAACCTTGAGTCTCATTCATTTCCTCATCCACAGTCTCCACATGCTCAGTGCTCCACAGCTCGCTAAAGCTATTTAATACACAAATCAGCTTTCTCTGGAGGAGTCCACGAACCCTGGATCTGTATACAAACACCACAGGCAACATTTACCTGGTTATGTAAATAATTCTTATTTAACATTTATATAAAATAACAAATAAGCTATTCTGTCTTTAATTTTAAATTTTAAAAATTTTATTTTTAATTTTAAAAATTAAATTTTTTATTTGTATTTTTTTAAAGAATTTTAACCCTTCAACATTCTACTCAACCATTTGGTAGAGCACATTTGAGTCCTCACATCTTATTGAAGAAGGTGTGGAATGTGATTGTGCCATCTTTACCAATCGGTAGAGGTCTAAACGTTAGACCAAAAAACATCCACTAGAGGTCAGAAATGCAACATTTGTAGCCACGACAAAGGATAAACTGGATCAGATCCTGAAAAAACATGAATTCTGTTGTGGTGTGATGTGGTGTTTAAGAAGTGAACAAAATTAACCTCTTATTGCAAACTTTTTATATTTGTAAGTGCATCTCATTGTATGTTAGTATGTTTAAAATTCACATAAAAAAAAAACACGTCGTCTTTATGCAACATCGAATATTATAAATATTTATATAAAAGCTCCAGAGCCCCAAAAAATGTATTTATTTTGTCTGTAAAGTGATATAAAGTCATAACTATGATATATAAAATTAAAAAAATTACATATAATCAATAAATACAAAGTCAGAATAATTGGATAACGTCAGTGACACTGTATCTCATTATATCACTTTGACTTTTTTGGTATTCAGAGAAGTCTCTTAATAAGGAATTAATACAATCAAATAATAATAATAATAATAATAATAATAATAATAAATAAAATAATAATAATAATAATAAATAAAAATATAATAATAATAATAATAATAATAAAATAATAATAATAATAATAAATAAAAATAAAATAAAATGATAATAATAATAATAATAATAATAATAATCAAGGATGTACTGTTTAGCACAAGTATTTATGTATAATTATTTTTCTATTAATAAAAGCAGTGCTCATATAAGCATCACTGTGAAATCACTTTGGTTCACACCAGCTGGAGTGTACTACCCACCCCTCCTCTAAGCCTGTGTGGTGTGTGAATAATGCAGCTCACACACTCACCCTCCTCTGCAGAGAACACTGTGGTAACAGGGCTAAAGGGCCCCTGGCCTTTTGCGTTATAGGCCCCCACTTTCACGTTGAACGGTGAGAAAGGCAGGATGCTCTCGTTCCGATAGACGTAGCGACCTGGTGCTGAGGTCACTACGTGTGTCCACGTGAGCTCTCCCAGTGGCCTCAGTGCGATGATGTAACCAAAGCCATCTCCGTTCTGCAGTTCTTCGGGCACGGGCTGGGAGGGAAACACAAAACTATAGTGATATTAAAACGCATACACATCAGGTTCATCGTCCGGTTCACACCCCGCGCCATTCTAGAGCTCATTACGGCTTGCGGAGAACACGCCGTTCCCCCTGGAACTCGAACGAACCTGTTTGTAATAAGAAGCCACCGCAGGAATGAATGGCATTATAGGACCCAAGGGCCCAGCTGGAGAATGGGTTTGGTTTTGACTGGGGTAATAAACACTCCCATTCAATTCCATTCAATTAAGCAGAACCATTACCTCACACAGAGGGAGCGGTAATATAGACAGATGACTTACCTCCCATGTTATTACCAACTCCGACTTAGAGCCACCCCCTCCTCCAACGTTAGCCGGCGCTGTATCAGGAACTGCGTCAGAGAAAACAAAGGGTGGAATAAAACAGTCGACGTTTATGCACCACCTGCCTGTCCTTGATGTTTGTTTTATTCATCCTAGAACTTTCTGTCTTTTATTTTAGGCCTCATTATCAATTTTAAATGAAACAAAGCTCCGGTCCCATAGCAACTGCTTTTAAAGGCTGGTTCCTAAGCAGTTTCTGAGTAAACGGATGCCAGTAAAGTTCAAAATTTGCCAACAGCCTCTCCGTGATGATGTACCAACTCTTTACTCCGTAACCCTAGAAGACAGAGCCTCATGCAAATGTGTAAAGCACATCAATACACCACACAGAGTGCACCCTGAGGATACTGCCACGTAACGTCAACAATAGAAGGCTGGTACTCACCAGAATCTTCAGTTCGGGTCTTGAGCGAGGCGGGGCTTGGTTCCCCTACTCCAACGCTGTTTCTGGCCAGCACACGGAACTCATACTCCACCCACGCATTCAAGTCCACCACTGTGGCTGTGAGCGTGTTCCCATCAATCACCTCAGGGACTGAGAACAAACACAGAAGACCTGGCTTAGTCAGAGCAACCTGGATTAGCCACCACGGCAAAGCCAATGGCAGGCTCACGCACTAAGCCAGTGTTTACAGTAAGCCTGGGATGTCAAGCAGTGTGCAATCTCCCTCTATTAATCGGGACCATTTTTTAAAAAAAGGGAATTTAAAGTGAACACTGGCTGGCAGATTCCAGATGAAGCCATTGTGCATTAACACTAAGAGGTCCTTATATCCACTCAAAGCTATAAGCCCTCCATGATGATTTTTAGCCTCTCGCTGAATTGGCACCTGGCGGTGGCTAATCCTGCATTGTTACCCGTGTTCACTGCCTGCCAGCCCACGGTGAAAGCCGTCTTGGTCTGGATGATGTAGCTGATGATGGGGCTTCCGTTGTCTTGGCCTGGCCTCCAGGAGAGCTGCGCCGTGCTGTCTGTGATTTCCTCCACCGTCACGCCATCCGGAGCTCCAGGGGGACCTGACTCAATCCGACAATTAGCAAAGTTAGCTTCATTCACGTCTGATCTCGCCAAACCCCCGGAGCTGGAGCGTTTGCCCTATCATGGCCCTCCAGCTCTGAGATATGAGGCCAATCTCGCAGGCTATTATAACATCTTAAGCTGCTTCATGCGAGGGGAGGCTGTATCCCCTAAAGAACGGCAGGAAAGCTGGCTTTTCTACGGGCGGTTTGTTTGGGCCCGATTCCAAAAGCTAAAAGGCTCCCGTTCCATTCCTTATCTCTCCTCAATAAAAAAATAAATAACTGAAAAGCGCCAGTTACTGCTTAAAGAGCAGGGACATGTGCGTCTCGTTATTTCAGGCTCATTATTTGACACACTTAAACCTTTTTAGTTCTTAAACATGCGAATAAATAAAACAGTGGACCTACTTCTCAGCGTTAGTCTGGTAAGCCTGTTCCCAGCCTCCTTTAAACTACAGTCAGAGATGTTTAGCATGCCAGGCTAATCTTAATTGAAAGCTATTGATCCCCTAAAACTCATTAGTGCTCTCTGATAAACCGCTTTGATATGTTCCTCTAATTAACTCATACTAATGGGACATAAAATCATGGATCAATTCATTATTCAATTATTTTTTCTTCAGAGCACAAACATGTGAACCCCGTCTCCCACAAGTGAACATGGTCCGTTTTGTTTTCTCTAAAGATCTCCACAAGTCTGCTGCGTAAGATCTACACTGCAAGCCAGGGGTAATACAGCGCTGTTCCAAAAAAACAAACACAGGCATTCAAACAAAGTGCTAAGTCAGGAGTAACACATTATCCCGTCGGCATCTCAGAAGCACACTTCTGCACTCTGACGCTGAGCTAAAACAGACTTAAATGAATTTATTGATGTCATTCAGCTTCACTGCATTGTCTGTAGGTCTGTCTCAGTACCTAGTGAGCTGTCTAACTAGTCAGTGTCTATGCAGAGAGCTAAGTATTCAGCATTTTAACCATCATCCACCCTTATAAGACAGATAAATGAGGTGCTCTCTCTCCCCATCACCACTAAGTAATGTCCGCTGGCTCAGGTGTCTGTTAGCTGATGTATCAGAGCTGCGCTTTACTCCGAGCACATCGGCTACCCAGCGATGTTGTATTGATACGCAGAGGCGGAGCCTGAATTCACATGAATCGGAGGAGGCCTGTGCTAGTCTTCATTACAAGTGATGGGGAGATTGTAGCAGATGGGTGGGTTGACTGGTTACACTAAATTGGGGGGAAAATTGGGTTAAAAAAAGACGCTCTACTTAGACAGGGATGACATCACTTGCCTTAACGACTGATGAAGCTCTGTTTATATTCAATGTAAATAAGGTTCTGCAGCGTTTTGAGGTGTAAGAATGGAGACAGACATCTCAGGGGCTTACATGGTGATGTTGTCTTTGTACAGAGATCACTTGGTGTTGAGACAGAGCCTGTGTATCATCCTACAGACTCGATCAATAAATCCACATTTAGAGTTATTATCCTAGTATGACACGTTTAATTTATAAATAACAGGCGAAAACGGCGTCTTACAGCTCTTTTCATTCATTATTTAAAATTCGTTTCTAAACGATATGGATGTTTATCTACACACAGATAACTTTAAGCAGATAAATAGATTTTTACTGATGCTGTACTACAGGAAGTGATTTTAACCCTCTACTGCACACACCGTTAAAAAATGTGGGGACATACTTTTAATTTTTACGATAACACTACAAGCTATTTTGGGTATTTTTGGTATTTTGAGGCAAATGGCTTTGAAACAACAACACGACCTGACAAACTGCATAACAAAGAAATTAAACATCAGGAAAAAAGTGGATAAAAACGTAACCAGATCATTTAATTTTCTAACTTTTTGAGACGTTATCTAGAAGCACGCTTGTGCAACAGTATTTAAAATCTTTTTTTTATGCAAAAACACAGACACACATGATTAAAATTTGTCTGAATATCAGATTACTGAAAAAACTAACATGATCACATTAACATATCAATAAACAAAATATGTGTTTTTTGATAAAATGCAAACAAATTATGAAAAACTTTTATTAACAAAAACCAACAGGTTGAAATTACTGTCACAATATGACAAACAGTGGAACCTCAGTTTTCATCATTAATCTGTTCTAAAGTGCCTGATGATCAAACAATAACTGAATTATTTCTCATAAGAAATAATGTAAATCTATTTAATCTGTTCCAGACACTCCAGAATATAAACAAAAACACATTTTATATAGAATAACTACAGTTTTACATACAGAACACAAAGAGAAATAAACACAAAAGACTAATGAAATGGATAAATGAACATTTAACATCACTCTTACAGGTTTACGCTCTGTTTTAGAGAGTGCTGGTGTGGTCCAGCCGCAGCCTTTGTTTTGTTTTCGCTCCCGTTTTCAGGCGCTAGTGTCGCCGCTTTAATGTGATGTGCTTTAGCTTTTTTTGAGTTGTTTTACGTTTTGGGTGCTTCTCGAGCCTTTTGTGTTTTTTTTTGTGAAGCTCTTTTGCTTTTGTCTGCTCTGTGCTCTCCTAAGTCTGGGTACGGTACCATGACATCTTGTTGGTGTATACAAAGGTCTCCAGAGAGGTCTGTTTCTGGCGCACTCAATAAACAAGCACAAAAAACACCGGAAAAACTGTGGAAATGTTTCGGATCAACATATGAGGTGATGCTCTCTCAACAGGAAACAAAGTCAGAATGAACGGCGAATGCGTGGATGACTGATGTGGGTGGATGCTTTGTGGACACGCCGATGAAAACAGATGAACAATAACTGGCACAAAACTTCCAAATGGTACGATAATCAGGACAAACGATAACTGAGGTTCCACTGTACAGGTTGGAAAAAAGGGGAACATTTTTTAGATGTTTTACATGTTTGTGTTTTCATGTACAAATAATACATAAATCATAGATGCTGATTCACAAATGATGCCATTAAATAAACAGTTTTTTTACCTTTTACTATCAAAATGGCAGCTGCAGACAGACTCTCCACATCAGTGTCGACGACGCAGACGTATTTCCCAGCATGCTTCAGCTGAATGTTTCGTATCATTAAATCTCCAGCTGCATTCTGTACATACACACATATTGCAACCTGCTGAACCCCGCAGACTCTGTATCTGTTACATCCATATGTGTCAGCTAAACACGGTACTAATGAGTAGCTAAAGTGTTTGAAACATCACATTATGACAGAAAATTCTGCAGGAAATTTGCACATATGCACAAATGTGGCTTTAAAATAATGCCCGACACACTACAAACAGCTACGAACTCCCAAGCGAGTTTGGAGAGAACATTCACAGATAATAGATGTATTTTGCCAAAGTCTGTTTACTACAATGTTTGAAATGTCTGTCCTGGATAAACATTCCCTGTGGCTATTTCTGCAGCTCCTTCAAAACAACACAGGATCCAGCTCATGAACCTCGTGTCTAATGGGCTCTAATTGGAACTTAATCACATTAAAGAGGAGCTGTGATTGGATTCAGTTTGCGATACGCAACAGCGCATGCGATGAATACTAAACCCACGTGCTGCAATTAAACACGTTTGTTAATCTAATAATGAGGAAGAGCGCGGTGTGCATGGAGCAGGGGTAACTTTGAAATGCCCTGTAATTAAAACACAAGCCATGTGCATGCACCTGGTGATCACACGCGATTACAGACATTAAATTATCATTGATAAATGTCACTCTCGACACTGGTGTCTGCTACTAGGTATCGTATGCACTGCCTTTGTAAGGGATGAAATGACCTGGCGATATCATGCATAGATTACAATTCAATATGTAGTACTGTAGGCAAGGCGATATATTGCATTTTTAAAATTAATAACATTTTATACAAATACAACGGAATCTGTATTTGTATTTTTCACAGTCCGTGTAGCATCCAACACTATTTTACTTTAACATTTAATTATTCTACATCATATAATTAACTATTAATGATAAGTGCCTTCCTCAAGTAATGGCAGCATATATGGGCCAAATAAAATTAATAACAGTGTGAAAAAGTACATTTTTGCTCAAAATGTAATTTAAAAAGGTAACGCAGCTCCAGTTCTAAAGTAAAAATTGTGTAAATCGTACCGAGCAAGCCTTTCCTTTAACATCCTCACATGTGGAGAGATAGTCTTTGTAATGTATTTGGCAAAAATTAATCAATGTCTTAAGTATAAATATTTAAATATTAAACAAGAGTAGATAACAGTGGCTGTCACAGTGATGTGTAAGGACATGAAGAATATAAGGCAATTCTTCAGCCCAAAATCTCTGCAGATTCTTCAGAATAATAGGCCCCAGCTTGTGGAATAAGTGCCAATAATGACCATGCAATACAATGTATTATTGGACTTTGTTAGAGATCTGGAGTGAGGAGACTGGATATTCAGATGTCAGAGTTTATACGAAGACGTGGACAGGCATAGCTTGACCAATCCAGTCCAAATAACTCATTTACTTTGGGGTTTAAAAACAATTACATTTGGAGGATCAAGGTTGGAAAGGAGGAGGCTGCAGGGGGGAATTTTGTGAAACGACTGAATAAAACTGGCACAGACTACAGTGTATCACAAAAGTGAGCACACCCCTCACACTTCTGCAGACATGTAAGTTTATCTTTTCATGGGACAACACTGACAAAATGACACTTTGACACAATGAAAAGTCGTCTGTGTGCAGCTTATATAACAGTGTACATTTATTCTTCCCTCAAAATATCTCAACATACAGCCATTAATGTCTAAACCAGCGACAACAAAAGTGAGTACACCCCTAAGAGACTACACCCCTAAATGTCCAAATTGAGCACTGCTTGTCATTTTACCTCCAAAATCTCATGTGACTTGTTAGTGTTACTAGGTCTCAGGTGTGCATAGAGAGCAGGTGTGTTCAATTTTGTAGTACAGCTCTCACACTCTCTCATACTGGTCACTGAAAGTTCCAACATGGCAAAGAACTCTCTGAGGATCTCAAAAGACAAATTGTTGCGCTACATGAAGGAGGCCAAGGCTACAAGAAGATTGCCAACATCCTGAAACTGAGCTGCAGCACAGTGGCCAAGATCATCCAGGGTTTTAAAAGAGCAGGGTCCACTCAGAACAGACCTCACATTGGTCGTCCAAAGAAGCTGAGTGCACATGCACAGCATCACATCCAATTGCTGTCTTTTAAAGATAAGACATAGGAGTGCTGTCAGCATTGCTGCAGAGATTGAAGAGGTGGGGGGTCAGCCTGTCAGTGCTCAGACCATATGCCACACACTACATCAAATTTGTCTACATTGCTGTCACCCCAGAAGGAAGCCACTTCTGAAGTCTGTACACAAGAGAGCCTGCAAACAGTTTGCTGAAGACGTCAACAAAGGACATGGATTACTGGAACCTGTCCTATGGTCTGATGAGACCCAGATTAATTTGTTTGGTTCAGATAGTCTCAAGCATGTGTGGCGGCAATCAGGTGAGGAGTACAAAGATTATGTCATGCCTACAGTCAAGTATGGTGGTGGGAATGCAATGATCTGGGGCTGCATGAGTGCAGCAGGTGTTGGGGAGTTGAACTCCAATATTTACTGTGAAATAATGAAGCAGAGCATGATCCCCTCCCTCCGGAAACTGGGTTGCAGGGCAGCATTCCAGCATGATAATGACCCCAAACACACCTCTAAGACGACCACTGCTTTATTGAGGAGGCTGAGGGTAAAGGTGATGGACTGGCCAAGCATGTCTCCAGACCTAAACCCAATAGAACATCTTTGGGGCATCCTCAAGTGGAAGGCGGAGGAGTGCAGAGTCTCGAATATCCACCAGCTCCGTGATGTCGTCACGGAGGAGTGGAAAAGCATTCCAGTGGTAACCTGTGAAGCTCTGGTAAACTCCATGCCTAGTAAAGTTAAGGCAGTTCTGGAAAATAATGGTGGCCACACAAAATATTGAGACTTCAGGAACTTTCACTAAGGGGTGTACTCACTTTTGTTGCTGGTGGTTTAGACATTAATGGCTGTATGTTGAGTTATTTTGAGGGAAGAATAAATGTACACTGTTATATAAGCTGCACACAGACGACTTTTCATTGTGTCAAAGTGTCATTTTGTCAGTGTTGTCCTATGAAAAGATAAACTTAAATATCTGCAGGAATGTGAGGGGTGTACTCACTTTTGTGATACACTGTACATGTAAAACAGAGGTTCGCTGTGTCTTTAAGGTCACACATCTCTAAAACAATGTAACTGTATATCAAATTGATTGACAAGTTCTCAAAGTCTCAAAAGCTGAGAGAACCGACTGTCTGAAGTTACTCTAATGACTGGAGACGCCACCAGGTGCAGCAAACGATGGGTTAATGTGTATTTCAGTCATAAGTAAGTTAGCCAGAAGATTTGGCTTCATTATGGAAATGAACTCATCAAAGCTGTGAACTTCAGAAAGATAATCCCTGTAGACGAGTGACATTACAGAATTTATGAAAAACAGAATCTCATTACGGATAAGAATCACTGTTCAAGCTAAAAATTGTGCACGTGTGTGTGTGTGTGTGTGTGTGTGAGCATCTGCCTAGAGGTTGAATGATTTATCCCATTTAGTTCTGTTTGATCAGCAAATTTAATTACGCAATCGAGCAAAAAATGCCGTATTTATCTTTCGCAGCCCGTTATGATTTATATTCACATTTACTTTCACAATGCATCACAAGGCACATAATTCAAGCCCGATCTAATTTTTCTATTTCATCGTTACGTAAACAGGATTTAAAACCAAAGTCCTCTGTCACAGGCCTGAGAACCTGACACAAATCAATCTGTTTTAAGACCAAATCAAAGCCATCGTGCGGATCCGGCATTGATGGGACATGTCCGTTAGAAAACACCAGGGCATTTCCCGCCTTTTTTGACACGAATTAATCTCAGAGAAGCATCCTCACATTACATCACTGAAGTTTCAACGTTTGTCCTGCACAGGTCAGCGAGCCGCAGAGGGTCGGGGATCCTGACGAGTCGTGTGAGGGCAAAGCACAGAGGATCTTTCAAGGTACATTTTGTGGGCTAATTATTTTTTGATGGAAATAACTGAGAACAGAAGCACCAGAGGGTTGTGCAAATGAGCCAAGGCAGCAAAGGCACCGGCCAAAAGCTCGAAAACAGAGAACAATCAGTGGAGTCGTGCCAGTCCCTTTAGTTTAAACTAGAGATCCATCAGTAAGCAACAGATGATGCTTATAAGCACTGATTTAAAGGCCTCACCTGAATACAATCTCATTGCTCAGGTCATTTGTTGGTGGTTTTATAACATCTGAGCTTAGTTCTGATCAGTTCTGAATTATAATCTCACAGTAAATGTGTCTCAGAGAGTGTCTGGCATCATCCAAAACAAGAAGCTATACATCTCTTTTCTATTTCATGCTTTTTAAAGGTCCTGAATGTTTATTATATATTTGATTACTAAGCTATTGTATAGCTTATAGCTAACTCTATACTACTGTATGTTATGTATTACTGTATATTTGTTCTGTTGATTATCATCTAATTTTTCCCATTTCCCAGTCGTTTCCCTGATCAAAACCCCAATTTCACAACACAATTTATTTTGTTGCTGCCACAGTGCATTCTTAAATTAGTCCAAAAACACAGCGACCTCTGAATGTTTACCTATGACTGTTATCCCCACGTTGCAGGAAAATTATGAACCTGGCAACCCTGAACATAGAAGTTGTTTGAGGCTGATAATAAGATTCAGGCTCTGTGAATGTTGAGGCATTAACGAGTTCATTTCCATTAAACACACATCAGTCGATCATCACCAATAAGAACAACATCTGAGGTTCACTGTCTTCTTTAGTTTGACCTCCACTTGTAGCCTTAATGACTTAATATAAGAAAACCTCAGCGTTATGATGAAAGTACTGACATACTGTCAGGGGCGTAGCACCAGATTCTGTCTCAGTACCACTTTTCACCCCACTTCGACACTCCTGCATATTGTATTACAAAGAGATTCACAGAAACTCGTTATGTCTTACCCCTCCAACGTGCTCATAGTGTGGGTCCAGTTTGTTGAGGAGCTGGCCATTGAAGGCCCAGGAGAAGGACACGTCCAGAGCCGGATCGTAGGCGATCTGGCAGGGCAGCACAATACTCTCCCCAACTATAATCTCCATGTCTGCTGGGCCCTGAGTGATACGTGTTGCATCTGTTCAAAATGTCACACACAGTTGGAGGTTCCAGTTAGATATACTTCTATCCATTTATATGTGTGTGTGTGTGTGTGTGTGTGTGTGTGTGTGTATATATTAGATTTTGTGGTTTAAGAACATTTTATTATGAATAATTAAAAATTAATTAATTTATGTATTCATTGTTATTCTCGTTATAACTCGTTACTTTTCCACAGTGAGTCACACTGGAGCATGTCAACAGCCAGGAACTAGAAAAAGGTAACAGTGTCATTAAAAACTTGATTGTTCAGTATAAATTATTTGGTCTTTTCACTTATTAACACAGAAAGTGTGTTTTTTTTGCCATTTTCGGCAAAATAATTTTGGTTGCCAAATATTCGGTACATCATTAATATGTATATACAGGGGTTAGACAATGAAAGTGAAACAGCTGGTTTTAGACCACAATAATTGATTAGTAGGTGTTGGGCCTCCTTTTGCAGCCAATACAGGGTCAATTAGTCTTGGGAATGACATATACAAGTCCTGCACAGTGGTCAGAGGGATTTTAAGCCATTCTTCTTGCAGGATAGTGGTCAGGTCACTACGTGATGCTGGTGGAGGAAACCGTTTCCTGACTCGCTCCTCCAAAACACCCCAAAGTGGCTCAATAATATTTAGACACAAAGACTTGCTGTCTTGGTCACAGATGCGCCAGCAAGACGTGCAGCAACAATTTGTCCTCTTTTGAACTCTGGTATGTCACCATAATGTTGTGTGCATTGTAATATACTATATAACTGTGCTCTTACCTGCTAACTGAACCTTCACACTCTGCTCTTACTGGTGCAATGTGACATTAATGAAGCCACCAGACTGGTCCAGTTTAGCCATGAAACCTCCCACACTAACATGACAGTGTTTCACTTTCACTGTCTAACCCCTGTATGTATATTTATATGAGAGAGAGAGAGAAATGGACGTTAAAGGGTTAAAAACAGTGCTTAACTTCATCCTCAATCTGTAGAGCTGCTTTCACCAAAACTCCTGTCATTACTTCAGGTTATTAACATTTTTCTCTACTTTGACAAGTGATGGCAGGAAGCGAATAGGTGAGCTGATAAAGGCAGACCTTCTGTTACACTCATTTCAGTTTTGTTGGGGAAAATGAACTCCAGAATTGTCATTTATTTTTTAATCTAAACTGTATATACACCGCAATGCATGCAACCACAATGCTCTGCACCCACGCGCTGAAATAAAACCTAAACTGTAATCCAGGGTAATTGCGAGGCCACAAGCGAAGCGTGAAAACGAGTAATTACAACAACATGCACGGCAAAAAAAGTCCCTTTGAGAAGAGCTGACAAACTGAATTTGGCAGCCGGAGCAGTGCATTGTTTTAAAACTTTGCATAACGCTGCGTAGCCTGGAAAGCTGGGACAGCGACCAGCGAGCCAAACGCGTTAAATTGGAGAAAAGTTGAGCCCTTGCGTTCGTCCACAGCACCTTTTGTGAATGCTCTCTGGGGGCAAACATGTGTCTAAATCTGTTTGTTGTCTGGCAGCCCGGGGGTGCGCAGAGGTCAAGTAGCTACTCTGACCGTGCTGTGATACATAATTCACATCACTTTGAAACTTTCCTGACTTCTCAACAACTTTAAAAACCGCCTCCAGCCTCAAGGTTCTCCAAAAGTCTTCATCTTTGAGGTACCGCAGCAGACGTACGCTACACACAGAAGCCGTTTTGAAGCCTTTTTTTTCCCCACATTGTATAGACAGCATGTCATACAGGGTCAGAAAGCACATAAGCAAGTCTGTTTAAGGTTATATAACAGACCACGGCTCTTTAGCAAACACCCGTGTTAACTGCAGCGTGGACACTTTATGGTCCATGCATAAAACAATACAATATACATTCATACCTTTATTTCGCTTAATTTTTCCCAAAGTTCTTTAGCCACAATTAACCCCATCTGGACTGTAATAAAAGATGCCCATGTTACCCACACAGAAGAACAGCATCATCAGAATGAATGTTACACTTATCGGGCCTTTCTACTACACAAGGATGCTTTATCATCATCTTACAAACTTAGAACTCAACCACACACACCAGTGAGAAGCGGCACAGTGTGCTCTCAACCAGCAGTGACTGTCCACCTGGAGAACTGCATCCGGCACTAGAGGGATCACCCAGTGCCCAACCATATCTGGGCATACACACATTCATTCACACACACCAGGGTCATGTAGAGTAGCCAATTCCCCTGTTCTCCATGTTCTCCATGTATTTACATTCTGACCTACTTCACATCCTCACCTAGACAGAAGCAATGGATTTAGATTTTTGCTGTTAGAGAATATTAATATAGAGTGTTTCTAAAATATACACCTCTACCAAATGGTTGAGATGGCATTTTATGGTAAAATCACAACACAAACCACAAGTTCTCTCTCCCTCTGAATATTTATATACATATATATATATATCAGTGGTGGCCAGCCAATAGAGGGCGCTAGTGGAAATTGTTTTATATTTTCATTTTGGAAATAAACATGTTTACAATAATCATATTTTAAGTCTGTATGAGCTAAACATGCACAATAACATGTAATACAGTGGTAACCCTACTTACGAGCATCCCCACTAACGAGTATTCCAGGTAACAAGTCGAGATCTCGGAATATTTTTGTTCCAGGTAACAAATAAAATTCCAAGTAACGAGTAGCATAAATTAGTTCAAGTTTGCCAACCGCTAGGGGCGCGGCAGTCGTAGCATCTCCTAGATGCTAGCGTAGAAGAAGAGGTCAGTCATTACCTTTGACCTCTGTCCAGTGAAAGTGAAAGTGCTAGTGAAAGTGACACAAAGACAGCAAAAGGTAGTGAACAAGAAAGTTAGATACATTTTACTTTTACTTTTCATATGATAAGTGTAACCATGCCATACACGTACGCCCGTCCTCCTGTCCTCCTTAGCCACCAGCCTACACGAGCACCGTCGTCGTCTCGTTTATGTTTTAATAACCCATATAAACACATTATTTACATATTAAAGTATACTGTATATTGGCCGGCTGACATGGATTAATCAGTTTTACATGTATTCTTATGGGGAAATGCTTCCAGCTAACGAGCTAACCAGCTAACGAGCTCGGTTCCTGCACGGATTAAACTTGTAAGTAGGGT
>BRDA01074130.1:0-15368 GCA_036984385.1 Crenuchus spilurus | reverse complement strand
ATAACATGTAATACAGTGGTAACCCTACTTACGAGCATCCCCACTAACGAGTATTCCAGGTAACAAGTCGAGATCTCGGAATATTTTTGTTCCAGGTAACAAATAAAATTCCAAGTAACGAGTAGCATAAATTAGTTCAAGTTTGCCAACCGCTAGGGGCGCGGCAGTCGTAGCATCTCCTAGATGCTAGCGTAGAAGAAGAGGTCAGTCATTACCTTTGACCTCTGTCCAGTGAAAGTGAAAGTGCTAGTGAAAGTGACACAAAGACAGCAAAAGGTAGTGAACAAGAAAGTTAGATACATTTTACTTTTACTTTTCATATGATAAGTGTAACCATGCCATACACGTACGCCCGTCCTCCTGTCCTCCTTAGCCACCAGCCTACACGAGCACCGTCGTCGTCTCGTTTATGTTTTAATAACCCATATAAACACATTATTTACATATTAAAGTATACTGTATATTGGCCGGCTGACATGGATTAATCAGTTTTACATGTATTCTTATGGGGAAAATGCATCCAGCTAACGAGCAAACCAGCTAACGAGCAAACCAGCTAACGAGCTCGGCTCCTGCACGGATTAAACTCGTAAGTAGGGTCACCACTGTATATCAAATATTTTGGGCTTCCTGGTTCTCTCTCTCTTCTGAGGCGACAGAAATATCAGCCAGTCAGAGAAGCAGCAGCCAATCACTGACCTGCTGACACAACATGAATGTAGCCAATCAGCATCCTCCAATCTGTCGCCTTCATTTCTGGCCCCCAGCAGAGTGTGTCAGTGGTTTTAGGAGCGTCTGACGTTATAGATGTAATACATGTGTGTAGAAATGCTAATATTTAGTCTTAATAGTGTTTTTGCTCATTTTATTGTAGATGTTAGTGAAGCAGACTCAGCTGCTAATCTAATGATACATACTGTACTTTCTGTCTCTGTGACACTGATGACAGTTTATCAGACGGTGGAGAACAGACCCTTACCTGTGACTAGTAGTCGTCCAGTAGTGCTCGCCATCCCAAACTGGTTCCTCGCCAGGCATGTGTAGCTGCCCCTATCCGTCTTGGTCACATTCACGATTCGCAGTGTTCCATCAGGGAGAAGACTTACTCTGCAAGAGAGAAGCGAGGCGTCATCCGAAATCAAATCCACATCTCGCCAACATCCCGATAACGCAGTGAGATTTTGATTACCGTGAAGTTTCATCTGAGTTTTTTCCGAGCGCGGAAAAGAGGCCGCATAAGTGTGTTTCGGCGGAACTGGCCATAAATCATGGTTCTCGGTGGTGCAGTGCTTGCAGCTGGCTGGTGCGTCTCTGCGGTGATGGTACACTATGTGTTTATGAGTCACAGTAAACATTCCCTCAAACGCAGAGGCTGATGAGGCCTGTAATGGAGCTCCGCATTTCCAACCGCATCATCCTCTTATTACTCAAGGGGCCGTCTGGACTGCTGTGCCATCATAACACTCTGTAGCATACAGTCACTGCTGCAGATTCTGTAATATCATCTGAACATCTAAGCAAATGGATCAGGATAAAGCCTTTTATTAAACAGCACAACAGGACGTAGTCTGTGATCCCTCTGTTTCTTACTGACACAACGCTTCACTAAAAAGTTCTGCAACGATCCATCAGCACACAAAAGCTCACAATGCATATATGTGTCAGGTTTTGGAGGAGGAGGGACATATTATGGAAATAAATCACATTTTCAGTGTTTTTAGATCTATATTTCAGGGCCAACCAGCCCACAAGCTGACAACTCAAACACAGTCAGCTTATTGTGGTCAATTGTTCAATTTATTTAGTCAAAAGAATGGTTCTACATAGAACCATGGACACTCAAAGAACCCAAAGGGTGGCGCATGGTGAAAGATTCTTCAAATTGATGAGTAATGTGTTGTAGATGGTTCTACATAGATGCCTTTTGAAAATGGTTCTACATAGAACTGAAAAGGGTTCCACTAATGATAGCAGAACACTTTTGGGGGCTATTTAGAACCCTTTCAAAAATGTTCAGAACAGAACCATCTACAACACGTTCCTCATCAATCTGAAGAACCTTTTCACCATGCAAAGAACCCACTGATTGTTTAAGGTTCTATATAGAACACTTCTTTACTTTGAAGAACCATCGTTTTTAAGACAGCACCATAAAGATTTTATACAGAACCCTTCTCATAGGGTTCTACACTTTAAAAAATGATGGTTCAATATAAAACCTTGAACACTCAAAGAACCCAAAGGGTGGTGCATGGTGATGAGTAATGTGCTGTAGATGGTTCTACATAGATGCCTTTTGAAAATGGTTCTACATAGCATTGAAAAGGTTCCTCTAATGATAGCAGAACACTTTTTGGGGTTATGTATAACCCTTTCAAAAATGTTCAGAACAGAACCATCTACAACACGTTCCTCATCAATCTGAAGAACCTTTACACCATGCAAAGAACCCACTGATTGTTTAAGGTTCTATATATAACATTTCTTTACCTTGAAGAACCATCATTTTTAAGACAGCACCATAAAGGTTCTACACTTTTAAAAATGATGGTTCTATATTGAACCATGAACACTCAAAGAACCGTTCGTGTGGAGAAATGGTTCTTCAGATTGATGAGAAATGTGTTGGAGATGGTTCTATGTATAACCTTTATGAAAATGGTTCTATATAGCTCCGAAAATGGTTCTGCTGTCAATGTCAAGCTTGTAATAACAGAGGAACGATTTTTGGAGCTATATACCTTTTTCAAAAGGTTCTTATATATAGAACCTTCTACAGCACAGTCCTTATTAATCTGAGGAACCACGCAAAGAACCCATTGAGTATTTTTTGAGTGTTCATGGTTATATAGAACCATTTTCTTGACTAAAGAACCCTTGAATAAGCATCTCTAATAACAGTGTATATAATACAAAAAGGGTTCCACTACTACAGGCCAAAGAGCCGTTTTTGATACTACAGAACCCTGAGGTGATGTGGGTGGGACCTGCCATCATCACACCCGTCATCACTGTTCTACGTTCACATTCAGTCCAGAACGTGAGAACGTCACCGAGCATCACGAACCGAACTAAACTGTGAGCAGATTATGTACAACACGGTACACCTTCCGTGTTATTCTACAATACGGCACTTTTCTGAGCACATTGCTGGTTCTGCTGCATTCACCCCGACAGCTTTGTGAAATGAGATTCCTAATGCTATAAACCCTGCACTGGAATGTTATTACATCGTTAGCTCCACTCCCTCTACCTCCTTCACCAGTGTGCTTACAGTTAAATTGGACTGGGGATGTCTCACTGAGTGCTCTCCAAACAAATGTGCTGTGGCATAATGCAAATCCCTTTGTTCTACCCGCAATTTCCTCAACAGAATAATCCCCCAAACTACTTAATCCAGCTTCATTAGAAAACAGGGGGAGGAGGGGGGAGCACCCGACCAAACGGCTGAGCTAAAGGCTCTGTTGTGGCTGCTCAAGTGGCCTCCTACCACGAATCATTTCATACCTCATAGACTTGGCCCAAAACGCTGCACAACCCCCTACTAGGCCAATCTAATAGGCTCCTTCATAATTCATGAGTGTTATGGTCAGTGGGCCACCGCAGCCGCTGCATGCTCTGTCCCTTCTGATAGCTGTTAAAATGCAGCGAGCTCACAGTAATGGCCAACAGTGAGGAGGAGGAGGTGCGAGAGAAGAGAGCGTGTTTGAGATGGAGAAAGGAAAACGAGACACAGGAAAAGAGCAGCTGCATCAGAGACAGCAAGAACGTCTTACCTCTCAGTGCTCTGTAGCACTTCGCTGGCTTTCCTCCAGGTGCTGATGGCAGCGGGATAAGCCTGGGGTTTGCAGGCCATGCTCACCGTGCTGCCAGCTTTGGCTTTGAGCAGCGCTCGCAGTGGGCTCCTCGAGAAGTCTGGTGGTGAAGCTGGGGAGGAGGTCAGCAGATGGTGAAGGAATGCAGCAGTGGCCAATCATTTTACTGTTCTCAGGTTAGTTTGCTAGAGTCCAGATGCCTCAAAGCAGACCATCACCTACATTTTCAGGCTTTGTTAAGAGGATGTTTGAGGTGACAAATGGCAAACAACACATTTACTGTGATTTTTATTTCATTGTAGACAGTATGAACCAAGATACTATAAGGGACTGCACCCACAGAGTGGCGACTGGCCGCTAGGTCAGGCTCTTTTCCTGTCATTGCTTCTGGGTTACCTTCTCCTGCTCAGTGATTGGTCGCTCGGGCGAGCCCCTTTTCCCTTATTGGTTATTTTAATCTCTGTGGCTGATTCATAAATTAGCATCAGTAACCAGCTCATTATTTTCAGCTGATTGCTGACTTTCTTAAAGGAGGACTAATCATCATCACCTGTGTCTCGTTTACCGCTTTGTTCCGTCACATCTTTGCGAAGTATTGCCAATGTCTATACTTTCGCTTTTGGTTACTGCCCTTCCTGTTTCAGTCAGCTATTGATTATATTAAACATACTGAGTCCTTTCTACTCTGTGAGCATCTGGTGAGTTTGTCAAATGCTACACAAGCACAGTGGTACGCAAAAGTTTGGGCACCCCTATTAAAATGCCAGGTTTTTGTGATTTAAAAACCAGACCAGGATGAATAATTTTCCATTTTTTAATAGAATGTACAATTCTATTGAAAAACACACTGAAATCATATAATAAAATTTAAATAAAGACTAAAATAATATGGTTGCAAAAATATGGACACCCTCTTGTAATTGGAGGTGTGGCTTTGTTCAGAATTAACTAATCAGGCTCATGATAAAAAGAGTTAACCCACATCATTTAAAATCATTCTGATCAACCCCAAATACAGTTTAGCCGTTCTAGTAGGATGTTCCTAATATATATACACAGTGGTAACCCTACTTACGAGCATCCCTACTAGTATTCCAGGTAACGAGTCAAAATCTCAGAATATTTTTGTTCCAGGTAACGACTAAAATTCCAAGTAACAAGTAGCGTAAATTTCTTCAAGTATGCCAACCGCTAGGGGCGCTGTGGTCTTGGCATCCCCTAGATGCTACCATAGAAGAAGAGGTCAGTCAATACCTTTGACCGCTGTCCAGTGAAAGTGAAAGTGACGCAAAAGGTAGTGAACAAGAAAGTTAGATACATTTTACTTTTACTTTTAATATGATAAGTGTAACCATGCCATACACGTACGCCCGTCCTCCTGTCCTCCTTAGCCGCCAGCCTACAGGAGCACCGTCGTCGTCTCGTTTATGTTTTAAAAACCCATATAAACACATTATTTAGCATATTAAAGTATACTGTATATTGGCCGGCTGACACGGATTAATCAGTTTTACATGTATTCTTATGGGGAAAATGCATCCAGCTAACGAGCTAACCAGCTAACGAGCAAACCAGCTAACGAGCTCGGCTCCTGCACGGATTAAACTCGTAAGTAGGGTTACCACTGTATATGGTCCATAAATAGTTTATAAAGCATCAAAGGAATCTCATTGTTGAGCATCAGTCAAGAGAAGAGAACAAAACCTTCCCAAAGCATTAAATGTGCCATGGCACAAAGTGAAAACGGTCATCAAGACAACACAAGCACAACAATGATAATACAAAGAACTGGACTTCCCTCCAAAACGGATGAAAAGACAAAAAAAAAAACTGGTCCAGGAGGCTGTCAAAGGGCCTTTAGCAACATTAAAGGAACATTAGGAATTTTTGGCAAGTACTGGCTACTACATGTGACAATAATCTCATATATATAATCACAAAAACCTGGGTGCCCAATCTTTTGCCTGGCGCTGTAACTGTTCCTGAAGTATTGACTGTGCAGCTGCATTAACTATGAAAATGAACCAGATGAGGCTGCATATCTGCAGGCAAATATAACAAATCAGTCAAATCAGCTGGGAGCAGGATTGAGATATGTTTACCTGTAGATACTGGGACACCATACTGCTCACACGGGTCAATGCAAGAGAAGAAGAAATCTGATGTGCAGGTACAAAGTGAATGTAAAGAGCCCAGCTGAGACAGATATTTACAGTCATTGCTTGCCTGTGGCTGGCTACCGAGCTGGGGGACGGCATCGCTTTTACCTAATTAGCCTGAGGGGTTCAGTCAGCCCCCCATAAACGTCGAGAGAGGAGGCTGCTGCTTTGCTTGCAGTATTCAGCAGAGCTATTGCTTCTCGCCTGACAGAGTTGGGAGTGTTAGGAAACCCCTCCCTCCTCTCTTTTTCTCATCTCTGTCTCTCTCGTCTCTGTAGGCTGATGACAGAAGGACGAGTGTGGCCCGTGTCACTGTTTGCTCTCAGCTTTTTTTTTTTTTTCTCCTCCAGTGTGCACATCTGCTGCCGTGCCATCAGAGACACCATCTCTCTCTTCTCTCTCCAGGCGATCGATACTGGATTAACATGACTGACTCGCAGCTCTCTGCTACCCCTGCTCTTAATGTGGCAAAATCAATGTGCTGAGAGGAAATTCTGAAAACAGAAGAGGACTTTTCAAGACCGCTCTCCAGTTTTATATTGTTCTGGCTCTGATCAGAGATAAATGATCTAAAACCAGGCACCGCATTTGCTTTATATATACAACATACAGTGTTTCTTACATTTACTTTGACTTTTATTTCATTGCAGACAGCATGAACCCGATATATTTCATGTTCTGTCTGCTCAGCTTCATTTCCTTTGTTAATATACAGCCATTCCTGCATTTCAAGCCTGCAATACATTCCAAAAAAGTTGGGACGGTAAAGCATTTAACACTTTGTTATGCTGCCATTCTTTATCCCGACACTTAAAAGACATTTTGGCACCAAGCGGTGAAGTGTTTCAAGTGTTATTTGGCCCCATTCCTCCTGCAAACACATCTTAAAGTGTGCAATAGTACAAGGTTGTCATTTCAAAATCTCTACTGGGGACAGGTCAGGACTGCAGGCAGGCCAGCATCTGTACCCTCTTTTGCAGTCATGCCTCTGTAAGATGCGAAGCATGTGGTTTTGCATTGTCTTGTTGAAAATGCATGGACGTCCTTGAAAACATGTTTGTGTGTGCTGGCATGTGTGATATTTTAGACTTTCCCTGCTCCAAAAGAAGATCATGGTCCTGCCAATGCCACTGGTTTGAAGTGAACTTGGCCTGGGATGTCACAGATGCCATATGACGGGCTTTACTGCATGTATAAATAAGCGAGCCCACCAGTCAGCTGTAGCAGAGTGCACAACCATCATCATGGACAAAGGAAGTGATGTAAGTTATGTCCAAATGGACTGATAATAGGGTACCACGTGAAGCATGGTGGAGGCAACATTTCAGAAACAGCTAACTTTGTGGAATGTAGAGCCACTGTAGTAAAGATGTACTGAGAATGGGCTCCTTGTACACTTCCAACATAACAGTGGTACCCCATGTGCCACTGATGCCAGTGGTACAGAGCAATCGATACATCACAGCGGACCAGATAACATCTCTAATGAACACAGGAGCAGTGAGGAAAGTATTAAGCCAAGGGTGGGATGCTGGGGCTGTCATACCACTGCTCACACGATCACTCAGGTTTGTTGACGGTGAACAGAGGGATGCCAGTGTCTTGGGGAGCTCCCATGTCTGTTTACCTTCTGGCTCTCTCCTTTTAGGCAGGCTGTTCTAGGAGTCAATAGCCACACTCTGATATGTCTCATAATCCCTGTGCTCTATAAATCCAAACAGAACTAATTCCATCTTTGTCTTTTTCCGAGTAAGTGATTGCTCATTGGTCCGGTCCAAGGCTGATGGAAGACTGATTACTATTCTCTGCATGATGCTTCCCTGGATCAGCTGCCCACCAACAACCAACTACTGTGACCTGCTCCAGATGCCCTACTCTACTGCCCACATTGGAGTTCATATGGGCTTTGCTGGCTGTTATCATTGCTACCACTGTCATCATCATTCCTGTCCCACTACTGTCACCATATCAGTTCACCTGAACATTACAACAACATCATATGATTATGATTTATCACACACTTAGAATTAGCAGACCAGAGGAGGATGGGTCCCCCATGTGAGTCTGGTTCCTCCCAAGGTTTCTTCTTCCAGCTCTGAGGGAGTTTTTCCTTGCCACTGTTGCCGTTGGCTTGCTCACCGGGGATTAGGGATTAATGATTTGATGTTTGTTATTAATAACCCTGTAAAGCTGCTTTGTGACATCAATTGTAAAAAGTGCTTTATAAATACATTTGTTTTGATTATTCCCACTATTACATAGATATGAATGTGTAGTTGTCTTTATGTGCTCTGCCCCCTTTTAATAAAATGACTTGTTTTGCATCCTGATGACTCATAATGTCCATGTTTAAAAATCACTGCATGTGCATACACTGATGTTACTGCTGTGTCCATGCACAAAACCCTGCACTGTTCAAATCACAGCATGTTGTTCATAAAGTGCATCACCTGAAAGCATCCTCCAGCATTCCATAAAGCTGCTGCCATCTATCTAAGTGAACCTTTACACAGGTGCATTAAGGTGAAGCAAGCTGACATAAAGAAGGCAGCAAATAACTAAAGAGCACGGAAGGAAGGAAGAGAATGAGAAAAGAGGAGGCTTAAGATCTGTCTTACCCAGTACCACCAGCTCAGCGCTAAAATAAATGATGCCATGCTTGTTCTCAGCCACACACTGATACATGCCAGCGTCAGACAGGTTGACTGAAGCTATAGTAAGAGCTCCATTTTCTATCTGAGTCCTGTCCTGCAACAGACAGAAACAGGCAGAAAGAGAACAGCATCAGGACATGAATTATAAACTAAATAAAACAGAATAAAAGATATTATTTAATAAATAATAACTACAATCAGCTCACTCAGAGATCAGTAACCTGGTCAGTCATTTATATTCCGCATACAGAACATTACAACTGAGCACACTGAGGCTGGATAGTCAAAAACTTTGGGCTTTGACGTCTCTTACAACACAACAAAGAACGTCCCAGAGTCCCAGGTTGCCAGGTCGTGAAAAATTCTCCAGCCCACACTCTGACAGAAAGCTGCCCTACACAAAGTTAAAGCGTAACCAAAATCTAAAGAGTCTAATCCCAGATGTTTGAGGAAGTTATAACTGCTGTTTATTACTCTTAAATCATATTTTAGGCTTACTCTAATCTATATTTTCAGATCTCTCCACTGGAGTCTTCAAATATTAGTCATCCTAAGACATCTAGAACACTACTGTTGTTCTACTGTGTCACTATAAGAGATTTTGGTTCACATTTCACATGGTACATTTTTAAAGTACCAACACCTCACCTCTGAAATTGAAGTGCATTAAAATAAATGCAGCAATTTTGCAGGTAAACTGCAAACCTGGCAACTCTGGATTTACGTCACCAGCGTGCCTGTAGTTACTGTTCACTGTTACCACAGAAACCCAAACATACAGATTTGTGATGTGTGGACAGACAAATCAGATCTGATCTCTTACTAATAACAGTGTGAACAGTCATCTCAGCAGATCTGACCTGAGAAACTAATCTGGTTTACCTGCAGTGTGTTGCTTTACCTCTGTGGTGAGCAGTTCTCCATTCCTGAGCCAGCTGTATGAGGGTTTGGGCTTTCCATTGGCTTTACATTCCCAGAACAGTCGTTCCTCAATCGACAAGGCACTGTCCCGCATGGTCTGCACCCACTGAGGTTTGGCTGGAGATCCAAACAGACAGGTCATAGTTATAAGGCTGTATCTAATATATGGCTTGTACACAAGCATCTATACAACATTCATAAAATGTAACCACTACTGCCTTGTTTGCACCCTGCGCTGTACTGTATTCTATATTACCTGTGTGTAATACAGAAAGCATATATGTATAATGACAATAAACCTGAACAGAATTGATCTCTTTAAGTGCTGTCAGTCACACGGGCTGATCATCTGTTAATCATCATCACAATACAGGGACTGAGCCCTTTAACAAATCAGAATATTATTCACTGTGTGCTGAATCACCAAATGAGTTTCACAATCTCATAATAAAGTGCCATATATCACAATCATAGCACTTGTGTAGTCCTAACAGCCACCCCTGCTGCAAGCCTCATCTGGAGGCGACAGACTGGCTCTGGCTACAACTCATTTACAGCGTTTATTAGCTGAGCGAGGGCTGTGAAATGCATTGTACACAAAAAACAAAGTGAAAAGTCCCAAGCAATGATGCTTAATAGCAGTACAAGATACCTCCATGCAAATGCTCACTGCAGCAACTGGTAGTCTATTGTATCACATATCTTGAAACCACTGCTAATACACATTGCACAATGTTCTAGAAAGCACATCTGATGATCAATATCCAGTCAGCCAGACAAAGGCTGTTCAGCTGCAATTTCAGGGCATCACTGACTGTGCATGTTTTCGTGGCAAGTAAGCGCTTAAATTATTGATCATTTTAGGCCGCTGATGGAGATCAAGAACATCTAATTGCTCTTAGCCAGGTTTCTAAGCCACATGTATAGCTAGTGGTAAACTCAAACACTGCTCTAATCATTTAGAGGACATTTTCTTAACGTAGTGCCCTGGATATCCCAATAATTGTATTTACTACTCGCTTCCTGGAGACCAGCAACCTTTTCAAACGGAGGCTACAAGTCATATTGATCTTTCACAGGAACCTACAGTCAGTATTGATCTTTCATGGAAAGCCACAACAAGTATGGCCAAGTAATTGCTGCTACTGGTTTTATGTCTGGGGACACATGAGTGATGTGTGCCAGTGCTCCTAAGGCCATGATAAATAATAGAGAGCTCAAGGGCCAACCACATCTCAAAGACAATAGTGCCGACCTACAATGACCAGTTAAGTCAAGGCAAGTCAAATTTATTTATACGGCGCTTTTTACAGCTTATGTCACAAAGCAGCTTTACAGAGTCCCAATAATAACAACAAAAAAGCCCCAGTGAGCACGACTCCCTCAGAGCTGGAGGAAGAAATCTTGGGCCCATCCTCCTCTGGTCGAATACTTTATTAAGTTATTGACAGTCATCAAATAATCCTATGATGCTGTTGTAGGTATACTGGTGTGGTGACAGAATGTAAGAATGGTAGTAATAGTACTAATAATACCAATAATAATGGTAGCAGCAATTAGAGTCCATATAATCTGGAGCAGCTCATAGCAGTTGCTTGGTCAGCTGGTCTAAGGTGGCTTCATGCAGAGATCTCAGCAGTCAGGAGTCTCAGTAGACTTTAGTTCTGTTTGGGTTTACAGAGTATAAGGAATATGAATATTATCAGTGTGGCTAATGACTCTGACAGAACTACCTAAAAGGAAGGAGCCAAAAAGTAAACAGACATGGGAGCTCCCCGAGACCCTGGCATCCCTCCGCTCCACTGTCAACAAACCTGAGCGAATGGCAAGACATCCTCACCAACTTATTAAAATACAGACATTCATTCCTGACTAACTACAAGACTTATTTTGGGAAATAGTTTAGATATTCATTTTAAAATGATCTATAAAAATGAAGATTTTGGTGCATTTTGGTGCATCCCTACATACTACAACTGGTATTGGCATCGAAATCAAAATTGTGGTATTGTGATAACCTGGTGTCTAATTGTCATTCCTTATGGAATCTGATCCAAGAGGATCTGCATGAATTTAAAGAGAAAAATAAAATGAAAACCACCCCTAGCAGCCTGACACACACTGCAGTACATCTGCCCTTCGTAAATCCAATCGCTTCATAACTAATAAGTATGTCAACAAACCATACGTTTGCATAATCAACACCTACACTTTTCCATACAGTTTCACATCAGCACAACCGGAACGCTTCTCTTCATTTTCATTCTCTCCTGACCTCAAGCCCAGAGTTACTGTAGCCTTTGGCCTCCGTTGACACCGAGCTGGCACACAGCGCCGTTTAGGGAAGCTTCCACCAGTCTGTCAATGCTGTGCAGAGCTCGCTTTCAGGGGCAAGGCCTTTCCAAGGCTACACTGGCATATGTTCCGCTAACCTTTCCAATAAGACGTCTGAAAACCCCGAGGAAACCTTAAAAGAGCCGTGTTCTGCCTCTGCGCCTGAATGCAACTGCAAGAGTGGCTGTGAATTGCAAATCTTTGGAATAACATGTGAACAATAGCATCTCTGAGCCCTCTGGTATAGCCAATCACAAAGCAGCAAATCATAACTGAAGGGGCTCCTGGCCCAGGCTCCGATGATTATTCTGGAATCGGCCCCATTTGGAATGGATTTTGGCACTGACTTTAAAACATGCACTTCATCTCTTGCAACCGGGCTACATTAATGCAGAATTTGGACTGCAATCAAGCTAAATAAGTGACAGTGATTAAACTGACATGTCAAAGACACTAGACAAGTGCTTGAAGATAAAAGAGCCCGTGCACTGGAGGATGTGTACTGATATTGATTAACACTGAAGAGGAAGTGGGGAGCAAGTGTTAATAATCAGATGTTGATATTGTCACCGTTGCTGCATGGAAATGCAAAGAAGGAGCAACTATAGCTTCAAAACAGACGTTAATCTTTAGCCTGTAAAAATAATCTTTTAATCAAATAACACGACTCAAACTATTCATAATATAATAATAATCTCAGTATGAACGAACGCCAGCAAGAGTAATAAATACTGAGCTTTTCATGGTATGTGAAGTCAATCTTAACTTTAATTTTTATTTGTTTTTTCTAAAATGACAATCAGAAACTGGTGACATTAGAAAAGAATAAGACAGGGAAAATGTAAAGACGGGTGGAATAGTAAGGAAGATGTTGCTAGAAAGGGACAGAGCGGAATATCTATATATACTGTATATAAATAAAGAAAGTCGACACTATTGGTGTTCAGGGCTGAGAGGTGTTAAAGGTGATAAAGGTCTGTTGGGTGAGTTTGCATATGTTTGTCTAACAGTTTCAGGCCACTGATCCGGTTTAGGAGGATGTTTTGGTTGTTAATAGGGTTTTGTTTTTATTATTATTTTTTGTCAGTGTGATTTGCACACAACAGAATTTGACCTCATCCGTGCAGTGAAACACACACACTAGTGAACACACTCGACTCTGAGAACACGTGCCTGAAATGGTGAGCAGCCCCATCCACGGTGCCCGGGGAGCAGTTGAGGGTTAGTCATGACATGTCTGTGGATCAAACGTCCACAAGCAGGCCATAGCTGCTAATAGGATCTCTGTTAATGTTAATTTTAACATTTCTCATCACGGGCCCAGAGTGGCTCAGCAGGCTAAGACGCTGACACTATGACCAGAGGCTCGCGAGTTCGAATCCCGGTCATGCTGTTTGCCATCAACAGTTGGGGCCCAAGAGAGCAAAAATTGACAGTGCTCTCTCTGGGTGGGTAGATGGCGCTTTCTCTCCATCACTCTCACATGTCTGCTGGCTCAGGCGTCTACTGATTGGTCCATTCGGAGCTGGGAATCCTGCGCTTTCCTCCAAGTGCATTGGCTCCCCAGTGATGGTGTATCAGTGGTAGTTAGAAAAGAGGCGGTGGCCGTATCACACACAGTGCTTGTCTTCACCCTCCTAGAGTCAGGGACAGTGCAAAGTGATGGAGAGAGCCCCCTAGTGGATGGAATAGGTTAATTGGCTACTACTACACTGGGAAAGGGATAAAAATGGGCAAAAAAAAAAAATTCCTCATCACAGAGTCATCCCACCATCCACTGTGTTATCTGATAATATGACAGATTATCTGGCTACTGCAGTATGTTGTATAGACCACAGACTGTCTCTGAGGTTGTTGCCAGATAATGAGATATGGTACACAGGGATCCCTACTGATCTCAGATTTTGAGTAAAGTACTATTCAAAAAATATTTAAAATATTAAAACAAAAAACACAAATTAACTTTTTCCAACATAGTCTAATGTTTTTAGATGCACTAGTATGACAAACACTCTCATCAACATTAAAACAGAAAAGGTTTTCACCCCTTAAATGTAACATTTATTCCTTTGGGTATTAAATTATTTTAAAATAATCAACTTTTCCACCATATTCTAGAGTTTTTGTGATGCACCAGTAAAATGTTGATGGTGATTTAGTTTTGGAATGATTAGATCAACGTCTGTAGTTAATTCAGGAATGCAGGTGTATGGTGCTAACCCCTGGCTTTTATTTTTGGGTCATAAACACAAGAGAAACGTCCCACTTATACCTTTTAACTGGACAAAATATGACTGTTAAAGCCTCTATTATTTAATTCAACATGCAGATGTTACTGAAGAAGCCTCTGAATCACTTTGTGCAGCCTTGTGCCAAAGGAACGGAGAAGTGCATCACTGCTGGGTCTCAGACTCCATAAATAAACATTATCATGATGTTAGCATGCTTATTTAGAATGTTACACCACCAGGAATATGTAAATGGTTGTAGAGACTACATGCACATCAGTGATTCTCCTCTCTTCAGAGTACAGCACACATAAACAGGATAGTTTCTGCGTCTGGATAATAAGATAGAAGTCGCTCATTTCCACCTTCCTGAATACCTGCGTAAGCTAAATTGTGTTTCCATCAACATTTAACATTTAACACCACTGACACTTGTTAATGTATATAACACTGTGCTGCCAACACCAATTACATGAAGCTCTTTTTTTTCCTGAGCTACGTGGTCATGGAAACTGGTACGAGAGTCAAGACGAGCGCTGAAAAGGAAATAATTGACTGAAAAGCTGAAAATGGCAAAGACCGGCAGGGGTTCTGGCTCTTAAAATTCGGGCGAGATTTAGAAATGATGGAGTGACAATACATGGCTGTCTCGAGTCCAAAGCGCAACATGAAAAGCTTCAGAACACTTCTGCACAAAATCTCAGCAAACTTGGATAAAAATGACACCCACAACATGACAACATGACAACCCGTCCACAGTCACACGAGCACACTAGTGTTCTACACTTTCTCCATCGACAGCTGACACAGGAAGTTTCATACAATTAACAAAGAAAATACAGCAAAACTCGACTTTAGCAAAGACTTTACACATAAGAACCAACTCACACACACTTCATCATCTCTTAAACCGTTCACATGCACATCCTGGCCTGTCTGTAACCCATCATCACTTCTGGGCTGAATTTCAGTGATCTGCTATTCTGAATTCATCTGTGTGAACTGCGATGAGCATTAGGGCAGTAGGGACTGAGTGCACTCCAGAAAAGGAATTACAGTGGTACCCCTACTTACGAGCATCCCTACTAACGAGTATTCCAGGTAACGAGTCGAGATCTCGGAATATTTTTGTTCCAGGTAACGAGTAAAATTCCAAGCAACAAGTAGCGTAAATTAGTTCAAGTATGCCAACCGCTAGGGGCGCTGCGGTCATAGCATCCCCTAGATGCTAGCGTAGAAGAAGAGGTCAGTCATTAC
>BRDA01074128.1:0-11259 GCA_036984385.1 Crenuchus spilurus | reverse complement strand
TGGTTGCTAAGGTGTTGCTATGGTATCTGAGGTGGTTGCTAAGCTGTTGCTATGGTATCTATGGTGGTTGTTAAGCTGTTGCTATGGTTTCTGAGGAGGTTGCTAAGCTATTGCTATGGTACCTGAGGTGGTGGATCAAGCTGTTGTTATGGTATCTGAGGAGGTTGCTAAGGTGTTGCTATGGTATCCATGGTGGTTGCTAAGCTGTTGCTATGGTATTTGTGGTGATTGCTAAGCTGTTTCTATTTTACCTGAGGTGGTTGCTAAGCTGTTGCTATGGTACCTGAGGTGGTTGCTAAGCTGTTGCTATGGTATCTGAGGTGGTTGCTAAGGTGTTGCTATGGTATCCATGGTGGTTGCTAAGCTGTTGCTATGGTTCCTGAGGTGGTTGCTAAGCTGTTGCTATGGTATCCATGGTGGTTGCTAAGCTGTTGCTATGGTACATGAGGTGGATGCTAAACTGTAGCTATGGTACATGAGTTGTTTGCTAAGCTGTTGCTATGGTATCTGAGGTGGTTGCTAAGCTGTTGTTATGGTACGTGAGGTGGTTGCTAAGCTGTTGCTATGGTATCTGATGTGGTGGCTAAGGTGTTCCTATAGTATTCATTGTGGTTGCTAAGGTGTTGCTAAGGTATCCAAGGTGGTTACCATGTGTGTATGCGAAAATGAATAGGAGTGAATGGGAGGAATGAGGGATGAAAAGATGACAAAAAGCGAAGTGCGAGTCAATATGGCTCTGGACTAGAGCTCTGTTACCTGCCCTGATGGAGTACATCAATTTTGGTTGCTGAAACTCTAGCTTAACTGTATGTGAAAATGAATGGAAGTCAATTAGAAGAAGTCACAGATCTCGATAGGTCACAGTTCTCGGTGTAACACCTGTTTAACTCAAGTCAGTAAGTGATTGGCTAAGGCAGCGTTATGGTAGCCAATCCTAGCCAGTGTATTTACACGTGTGCCGAGAGGCAGAGGAGCTACCCGAAGAAAAGTTAGCATTTTCAAGGTGGCGATATAAACATTATTTTAAATTCATTGAGGTTAAACGCCGGCTACACACGCAGGTATGCAGACTGACTGTGAAATTCTGTCTCTGGATAGCAACAATCCATTTATGCCGGTTTTCCGCATTGGAGGGAAATGTATGAAAGTTAAATACTTTGTTGTACCTACTGGAGGCTTAACACAAAGGTACATAGCAATGTTCAGCAGTAGCGCTGTCAGCTTGCTGAAACTTAAACGTTTTAGCTCGGGAAGTGAGTGAGCTGGCTGAGATTTTACCGGAAATACGTCAGCACCCCGTGTGCATATAGCCTATTGAGCTGAATTGCTGAATTGAACTCCAGAGCCATTTTGGTGTAACCGGGTGTGGCACTTTTTTTGACCAATCCTTGGTATACAATTGAGAGTTTTACAAAATGATATTACAGATGTTGGTTTTCATGCTAAACAAGTATTTTTAACACAAAAATTAAAGGTTTATTTGACTTTTTTCAATTTTGGGTATGGACACTTGGACTTAAAGTTTTTCTGATTTGTTGAAAATCTCATTCTGAGCTATATTCAGGAAGTTATATCTCAAGAACTAATTGTCTCAGAGATATGAAATTTTCAGGATTTGTAGTCAGGCACCCTGTCAACTAATATTTGGAATATCAAGGGGTTTACTCAATTATCCTTTATTTTATGGTGCTCTAAATACCCCTCCAGAGACAGGGAAACCCATATTCTCCATGGGCCTCACTAAGTGTGTAGCCTCTGTTTATTCAGTTCTGAGCTCAAAAGTCTTGGCTAGAAATGTTTAGAGTGTTTTTTACAACATATCAGCACATCTGAAAACAGGTTTTTTGTAAAGTCTAAGTTTAGAGCAGATTTAATCAAAATATAGATTTATGACACTCTTACTGTTCTGACTCTGTTGTTGCTGAACTAAAGCCTGTGTAACACTTTGGAAACAATTAGATGTGTGTAATTAGTAAAAAGGTGAAGACATGTCAGACTACATCAGACTGTCTGAAAACACCCTCAGACTCCAGAGGGTTATAATAATAATAATAATAATAATAATAATAATAATAATAATAATAATAATAATAATAATAATAGTAATAATAATAATAATAATAATAATAATAATGCATTTTATTTATATAGCGCTTTTCAGAGACCCCAAAGACACTTTACAACGGATACAAATACAGTATAAAGGTAAAATACAGCATTAATTAAAATCAAAAACATATAAAACATTTGCTCATCACAGTGACTTTATCAGCAGGACAATGGCTCTGGTCCTGAAGTTCAGCCACCACACTATAACTAATTAGTTATAGCTAGTTAACAGGTCCTCTCTGAGATTAAGTATTAAAGCAGAGACAGCACTGCAGCATACAGAGCAGTTTTACTTCTGGACTAGGACTAAGAATCATATGAAAACCATGTTTGAAATCATAGCCAGCGGTCCGCATATATGGATCATGTGCTGTGCATGAGGCACCACGATTTTACCGGGGCACCCTTTCGTCCACCCCCCCTCACTGCACCGCACCGTAGTAAAATGTAAAAAGTCATACATATGGACGTTCATTATAAATATTTGCTGTCGAGGGGGCCGTAGTTGGTTACGTGCGTGGGGCACCTGCATGTCTAGCGCCGGTGCTGTATAGAATTTAATTTCATTGCTGCTGATTTTGCATGGTGTAATGCCAGTGGCAGCTTCTGATATGGGCATTATGGGCAGCCAAACCACTGGTGGAGTTGTTGTTTGCCCTGGAAGGAGGGTTAGGTGGAAGGGTTATTCGCCCAGGGCACCAAACGGGAGAGGACCACTCCTGTGTAATGTAGTTATCACTACATTTTATGAATTTGGCTGTTTGTGCAGAAAAGGATCTTCATATAGCAGCAGTGTACACAGTGACAGGATGCACACACACATATTTTCCCTCTGAAGTACACTAATGAAATACATCTCTGCAAAGCAAGAGCAGTGGAGCTTCTAAAAGAACACAAGTGTCACAACCTGACCAGAACTCATATAAATACAGAACATTCAAATTCCTTTTGTTTAAACACAAGACAAGAAAAATGTACTTTGTGTACACTTGAAGCAAAACTCACACTCACACTCATTCACAAACACACTCTCTCACACACGCAGGGCCAAGTATGTGCTCATCCCTGATGTGTGATAAAACGTGTATGTTGTGAAGAAGCCCACAGAGCTGCACTTCTGCAGAATAACTATGGATTACCTTGCTTACTTACCTTGTATCTTACCTTTATTTCTCTTTTTCCAACGTCTAACACACAGAAACTGGCACTGCCTGTTAGGTGGACCCAGATGTTTATACGCTGCTTTGTGATGATGGCTGATGTAAAAAAAAGCTCCACACAAATACACACAAGTGTATTGAGATTAATCACAGACACAGCTGGAATGTGTTATATGTAATCTGCAATGTACAATACAACGCTCCTAACTACAGTAATGTGTCTTATTCACTTCATCAGTGACATTTATACATTATATTCTACACTACTGGGATTACAATAATCAATGTGCTGTCACTGTGGAGTCAGGACTTTACTAATAGTGAGGTAGTAATGATTATTTTATTATATTAAAGAAGACAAACCATCTCCATATGTTATTCAGTACAGAGCATAACATCATACTGTATACTATATTGTTGTTGTGGCACAGTGGCTTGGTGGTTAGCCCGTTTGCCTCTTACTGCTGGGGTCTTGGGTTTCCTCCCACAGTCCAAAAAGCATGGAGATCAGGTGAATTGGCTCTAAATGACCCTGGTGTGTATGAGTGTATGTGTGTATGCACAGATATGGTTTGGGACTCTGTCCTGGATGATCCTTCAGTGCTCGATGAGGTGGTTGGTTGGCTGCTGCTTCTGTCTGGTGTGTGTGCAGTTGAGTTAAAGGATTGTGTTTATTGCAAAGCATCTTGGGGTGTTAAAAACATGCTATATTATTATTATTATTATTATTATTATTATTATTATTATTATTATTATTATTATTATTATTATTATGTATTCTTTCTGCAGTGATGCTTATTCACACTTTCCTATAATATCTGTCTATATTACACTGATGAGAAAGGTTCCTATTATACTGCTCTAATCTAAATCCACAAGAAGCCATAAGATACAATATTTACAGTTAAGGTTATTAGCCACAACCAAAGTGGTGTAAAGCACTGCCATGCAGACACTCTAATGGCTTATTGCTTGTTCTCTACAGCAACCAAATGCAGTATGATAAACTGAACTGAAATACTGTAGCTGGTAAAATTTCTGAAATTAAATCAATTCAGTTGTTAAATGCAAATCAACTTCTGCAAAATTCAGTGTATGATCTTAGCTGATAGCCACTGAGGGTTGTGGTATCCATAACTAAAAAAACCAACCTGTCAACATTCAAGTCTTAAAGTTATCATGTTATTGGGAAATTTTATAAAAATATTTTGTTTATGTTGCTTTATAGTGCTTTTTTGTAACCATTTTCAACTATTTTTAGTTAAAAAATAAAATAATGCACTGCCATGTTGCATAGGTTCTTATAACCACCATTCTGAGAAACTCTTCTTGAGAAAGACACAAAAACTTTAGGGGCAGCTGTGGTCTGGTGTTTAGGGATCTGGTCTAGTGTCTGGAAGGTCGCCAGTTTGAACCCTGGGCAGATCATGACTGAAGTGTCCTTGATCATGGCACATAATCGCCAACTGCTCCCCTGGCACCATGGATAGAGCTTCCCACCGCTTCAGGCACATGTTCACACAGTCTAGTGTGTTCACTAGTGTTTCACTGCACAGATGGGTTAAATGTGGAGGTCAAATTCTGTTGTGTACAAATCACATTAGCAAAAGTTGAATCTATCCCTGTGAAATATGTAGACATTATTTGGCTTTTAATACTAAAAATGGTATAAAAGAAAAAAAATACATCATATATTTCATATTTCCACATCTTTGTGAATTTAAGCAGGTACACAAAACCATCAATTATATAACAGCTTCAGTCCTCCTGCATCGCTGCTCTGACTTTATCATTTAAGTCAAAGGTGCATAATGGTTTTACATACACATGGGCATATAGAAGCTCTACATACAGCACATGTCTTTTAGCCACGTCAGTCAGCAGAAAATATGCTTTATGTAACAAAAGCAAACATGTGAACTATGAAGCAATGGAAATGTGGCTAAGCCTTCATTAGCAGGCACAAACACTGAAAAGCATGAAACAGCATCACTAAGCATGAACAGTCTTACAACCAGCTACAGAATCCAAAGGCTGAGACATCTTTAGAAAATTGTTTTCATGAATGCTGTTGTGCTTTCATCTGCTGTCCTTTTTATAAACTGACTGTAATAGTGTTAGATGGTCAAACTATAGCTGGGCTTGACAGGGCAGCATGGTACACATAGAGGCAGAAGCCTGGGGCCTCATGCAGATGCTAAAAAACACTTCCACACAAATCAGATCAAACACACATGGCTGCTTGGACTGAAGCCCAGCACTGCCGCGAAGAGGCTGCGGGAGCATGAGACTGAGTGGTCATGTGAAGAGCTTCTGAGAGAACATCTACAGAGCCGGAACAAAATGATAAGTAGAAGAATAGGTAAATACTGAATATACAGGGAATGAGTGAGATTTTATAATTGTTCTGATTATTTATATTAAAAGTGACATTTCTGAGCATATCACAGCACTCAAACACAGAACATGTTTCATTTCAGCATACGTAGTCATCTGTAAATGATTTAGTTTGTGTAAGCTGTATGTTTTAATTGAATGTCATAGTGATTGTGATAGGTATTGTGTATAGTTGTCTGCTACCCAGCGCCGGTGCTCGGCCTGCAGGTGCCCATGTATTTTCTGTGTATGTGGAGTGCCGGCCCTGCTGCTACCTGACTGACCGCAGGGTGATATGAGGTTTTAGACAACATGTAGCTTAGGTCTCTTTACTAATAAGTTACTTTTTTGTTTATTGAATAAATGCATAGTGGCTTCCAGAGAAAAGCTGGACTTAAGTTCCGTATATGGGCTTCACCACAGAATACAGTGCCTTGTGAAAGTATTCAGCCCCCTTGAACTTTTTCACATTTTGTCACCTTACAACTGCAAACTTAAATGTATTTTATTGAGATTTTAAGTGATAGATCAACACAACGTACCAGATAATTGTGAAGTGGAATAAAAATGATACATGGTTTTAAAAATTTTAATCAAATAAAAATCTTAAAAGTGTGACGTGCAAAAGTATTCAACCCCTGTACTCTGATACCCCTAAACAAAATTCAGTGCAATCAATTACCTTCAGAAGTCACTTAATTAGTTAAAAGAGTCCAGCTGTGTGTAATTTAGTCTCAGTATAAATACACCTGTTCTGTGAAGGTCTCAGTGGTTTGTTAGAGAACACTAGTGAATTGAACTTCAAACCTACCAAGAAATGGCCGTCCACCTAAACTGACAGATCAAGCAAGGAGAGCACTGGTCAGACACAGAGCCAAGAGGCTCATGGTCACTCTGGAGGAGCTGCAGAAATCCACAGCTCAGGTGTGAGAATCTGTACACAGGACAACTATAAGTCTGCACTCCACAAATCTGGCCTTTATGGAAGAGTGGCAAGAAGAAAACTATTGTTGAAAGAAAGACATAAGAAGTGCTGTTTACAGTTTGCCAGAAGCCATGTAAGCTTTATTTGAATACAATTTTTAAAACCATGTATCATTTTTATTCTACTTCACAATTATGTGCTTCTTTGTGCTGGTCTATCACTTAAAATCTCAATGTTTGTAGTTGTAAGGTGACAAAATGTGAAAAAGTTCAAGGGGGCTGAATACTTTTGCAAAGCACTGTATCTGCAGAATATCTTAATTTCTTATTGTGAACCATCCCGTCTGAATGTGTCCCTCCTGTTTTGGGGAAGGCATAGTCTAAAGGAAGTGTTCTTGTGAACAAAAGGTCAATGGTTTAATCCACTGAACCAGCAGTGCACAACTGAAGTGCCCTTGAGCAAGCCATCTGCCCCAACTACTACCTGGGCTCTGCTGACGATGGGGCTGCCCACTCATCCTGGCATGCATATGCTCACTGCCCCTAGTGCATGTGTACTCACTACAATGTGTTTACCACACAGATGGGCTAAAGGCAATGCTTAAATTCCCATGTATGTGACACTGTGATGAAAAATGTGATTCTTGCAGCAGAAGCCTGTTTTTAATTGAAGACACTAAAACGGTCGTTGCCAAATCATTGACAGTTATGCACTTATAATGAAGAATAAATAGATATTACAGCTTTATGGCCTGGGGACAGTGCAGAGTGCCTCCTGATAATAGAAATGAAGTGTAACTGTTCACCCTGATAGAGTCAGGTGGAGATGCCCGCCTCCCCTTTTTAAGTCTAATCAATCTTCTAATCTTAAGCCTTCTAATCAATTCTGTATTTTACTTTCTGTATTCTCTCCGGGGTCACCCTGGGAGGAAGTGAGGTTTCTTGGCACTTGCTCTGGATGGTGGGCAAATGGACACTGAAACTATGGACTTTGCCCTTTTTCTTTTCTGGCTCTATTGTGTTCAGAGTCAGAGTAAAGTTTTTTGTTCATGGTAAGGCTAAGGTGCTTGTATTAATGTTCTAGGCCTGTCTGGATATCAGCACATTCCTGACCCTGGAGCTGGGAGCAGCAAGACAACGTTCACTGTTTACACTGGTGTGTGACATGTTTGACCTTCTCCTTATGGCCAACGCATGTGGAAAAGCAACATGCAAGCCAGAAGATAGAGAGTGTTTGCACAGATGTTTGTAGATGAATACTTTTGTTGTGTCTGAGAGTGAGATAAAGAACCAACAGAACAGAGCTGGTGAAGGACCACCGGACTGGACAGTCTTTCTGTGCCTGTCCTGCTGAGGATTTTTTAAGTTTTATTCATTATTATTGGACTTTTTTACATGCTGAGGGGCAGAACATACCTAGCCTGGCTTACGTTCTTTTATTTTATATTTGGAAACAACTTTATTCATGAATTAATATAGACTTTGATAACCAACTGCCACTACACATCATTCTTTGAGCAGGTCCAGAGGAAAGAAATGTGAAAAGGAGTTTTTCTTACACAATCAGATGACATCAGATGGAGTGATCTCATGTGTCTCCTCCTGTAATGTAAAGAATAAAGTTTCACATCATGTGAAGAGGCATTATAACCCTTAAGTTTACTACAGACTGGAGTCTCAATGTAACTGGAGTCTCAATGTGAACTCAACATTTCTCATCTAAGAGTCTCAGTATTAATGTGCTTAATTAAAAAAGGGGCAGCTGTGGTCTGGTGGTTAGGGATCTGGTCTTGTGACTGGAAAGTCACTGGTACGATACCCAGGCAGGTCATGACTGAAGTGCCATTGAGAAAGGCACCTAACCCCCAACTGCTCCCCGTGAATTGTGGATAGGGCTGCCCACTGCTTTGTGCACATGTTCACTAGTAAATGAGTTGTGTCAAATTCTGTTGTGTACAATCAGATTGTCAAAGTAGAATCTAATTTAAACTCTTAAAATGTGTGTCTGGGCCAGAATAATCTTATGTACCCTTTTTGTGAAATTTTAGAAGAATCTCCATTAAGTCTCATTCCAGCAATAACATTTTCCTCACAGGCGGTCTTCAGTCCTGCCCCTTGCACTTTGAAACACCATCTACTTCAACATTAAAGAGAATATATTTCGGTCATTTTTGTTCATACGTGTGCATGTCTTAGGGACTGAAGAGTATCTAACACTCACTACTCAACATAAATACTACTGATAATCAGCTGTTTCTGTCTGATGACTTACTTTATGGCTGATACTGAACATCAAGTTAAAATGACTGAAAAAGGAAAACTGCAGTGCAGCAAATGAGTGTATGAATGAAGATATTTCATCTAATATAGAACAAATTCTTACATTACACCACAGGATGCTTTAAAACATCACAAAAACAACAGCAGAAGTGCTCTAATGAACACTGCATTTTCTTTAATATGATGTAATACTGCTGACAGAATCTATACAAAACAATACATTTTCCCTACTGATAACTGCATTCTGTCCCATCTAGTACAAAAAGGTTACTCCTCACTGAAATTGCTTTGACATTATAAGCAAGCAATTATACTGCAAATAAGACCACTCTGGCCTATATTAAGCCTTACAGATGCTTTTCTTTAAAAATTTCAGACCAACACAGAGGTCCTAGCACAAGCAAACATCCCCAGTGTTTTTCACTACTCAGTCAGAAAAGGTTTAGGGCGGTGTCACGTCAGGCAGATGGATGTTGGCTGCGTCCTCAAGGATGTGCTCTATGGTGAGCTCACAGAGGGCTCTTGACCAGTGAGGTGCCCCCAGCTGTGATTCTGTGATATCTGCAAATACAACCTGAAGTCATCTTACACTGGCGTTAACAGCTAGGAGGTCATTACAGAAGATTGGTCAGCTTGGAAAACTGACAGAAACACTCAGCTGGTTACCAAGTGTGCTATAAGCAAACACGACACAGTCACTGTTTGTGCAGCCTGTGTCATTCTGACTTGCACAGCCACTCTAGGAAGGACTCCAACAAACTGTGACCCCTCCTGTACCACAAACCATCATCTCCTGAGATGCATGATGCCTACAAAGCTTGGTTAATGAAATGGCTGGTTTGTGTACATAACACTGAAGATTGTTTTTTTGACAGTAACTGAGTTCTTTGCCACAATTGACTTTAGTATGAGAAATGCTGAGCATGGATAGTTCAGTTGGCAATGTACTTAAAGTCTATAGTGCCTTTCCATCAGTGTATGTAGTGTACACTCTTTATGTTCCACTTTGTTTTAAAACTAAGCCTCCCTATGAGACAGCTACTGAAGTGGGCTGCAGAATGAGACTGAGACTGTTATCATAGATTCCTGTCATTGATTATTTGCACTTGAAAGCAAATAAATATTTCACTTATTTCAGTTTTCCTCTACAAATCAGTTATAAGTGCTGTGCTAAATGCTGCTCACATGAGCGCTGGCAGCTCATTAACTAGTTACCAGCTGAGCTCAACTGAACTCAAGATACTGGACACAAGCTGTGTTGGCATGGAAACAGGCACTGCCAGGTCAGGTCTGGCCCTTCATTGCTGACAAACGCTGCTGGACATTTCTGACCTAAAATAAACACTTCAGTATATTCAGAGCATTTCTCAACAAAGTTGCATCCAGTAGACGTCTTCTGAATAAAGCTCAGAAGAACATGAGTCATCAAGAGTTCATGTTAATTATATTGTGTACTGCTGTCTCTCTGGTCACAGTGCAACACAGCATGTATCATCACCAGACCAAGCTCTTTCAACATGTCTGTGTGAGAGACGGGAAGCTCAACATGTTAATATGTTTATACACTCAGGTGTCTACACCAGCAAAAACAAAGACTTGATTTCAAGGCAGACAAATATAAAAGCTACGTTACTTCTAGTCTGATATGTTTACATCTGGGCTACTAAAAAGGCTTTACCTACATATTTCATTTAAGTAGTTATTAAATATCATATGAAATATAGTTATTAAAAACACTTGTTACTACAGCTGGGATAGCAGTTATGGAAGCAGCTGTTAACAAAGCTCACATTCCAGATTCAGACAGTTAACATCACTGACTCAGTTCAGTGAGAAGTTCAGATGGGATAATCAGATGGTCTTGTGGAAGGTTGCTGGTATGATACCCAGGCAGGTCATGACTGAAGTGCACTTGAGCAAGGCACCTAACCCCCAAATGCACAGCGCACTCTCAACCAGAAGGGACCGTCCACCTGGAAGACTGCATCAAGCACTAGGGGGATCACCCAGGACCGAGTGCCAAACATATCTGGGCATACACACATACATACATACTACATACATACATACATTCATACACACCAGGGTAATTTTTTTAGAAGAGCCAATCCACCTGACCTCCACGTTTTTGGACTGTGGGAGGAAACCAGATTCCCCGGAGGAAGCCCACACAGACACGGGGAGAACATGGAAACTTCACCCAAATGGGGACTTGAAACCAAGACCTCAGTGCTGAGAGGCAAACGTGCTAACCACTAAGCCACTGTGCTGCCAATATCTGGGCAAATAAACAGACACATACATGTAAATACATTCATTCACACCAGGGTCATTTAGTGTAGTCAGTTCACCTGATCTCCATGTTTTTGGACTGTGGGAGGAAACAAACACAGACATGGGAAGAGCATGG
>BRDA01074125.1:0-34169 GCA_036984385.1 Crenuchus spilurus | reverse complement strand
TGCATTCAGTTTTTATTCACAATTTGTTTAGTGTCCCAACTTTTTTGGAATCCGGTTTGTACTCCCATCCCTGCTTATTTACAAATGTGTTGCAGGCCTAAAATGGAGGAATGAAAGTTAACCAGACAAAGCATCAAACACCTTGGGTTCGTATTGTCTGTAAAGAAATGTAAGTTAAAGCGAATGTAAGAAGCAGTGTACTGCAAATTAAACTTCCTTATATCATTGACTACAATACTTACTCTCATGTAAATGCAGCAAATCTGTCTTACATGCTTATGTAAAAGTTAACAGATATACTTTTATATCCGTTTCATTCAGGATCAATAAAGTTCCAAGCATCTAAGATATAGGCCTTTAATAAATAAAATCTGCTATTTAACTGAGAGTTCATCCTGAGTGTGCATCTGTTGGAAAGCCAGGTGTCTCTTCATCTGATTTATGTTGTGGAAACACGAAGATGATGGAAAAAAAGGCAGCAGTGAATTGTGGGTATTTGGCTGGCATGTAGAGAGAGAGAGAGAGAAAGAGAGAGAGAGAATATGTCAGGTTCCGTTAGTGCTGCTTGATCTGGTTCTCTCGTTAGCTCTGTTCTAAATGGAACCCTAGCGTTGTATAAACAAACATTCAGATGAGTGCTGGCTCTTCAACAGCAATGGTTTTATAATCAAAACTGCACTTTTGAACTCCACTGAGCTTCATATTAAAGAGAAAGCTCTAAACACACATATTAGGAGCCTCAAATATAGCTGATCAGCCAAAACATGTTTGCTGTATTCTTCTTTATTTTAAGCTAATGTAGCTAAACATAATGGCAGCTTATACCCCACCAATTAGCACGGTGCTATCTGCGTGCCTAACTTGCATCACATGTCATGTTAGAAACCACATGTCAATATGAGATTACTTAGCTAGCATTATGTTATTTGGTAAGATATAAGCTTCTATTACATGTAATAAAGTAAGCATCACGTACTGACCCGTGGCAGGTAAATTTTTAGGCCAAACTATCTCTTTAATTCTGATCCCTGTTCCTTGAACTTTGCTCAAATCAAAACTCTGTGACTGTAGGTCAGGACTGGTATGTGTGCTAGTGGAGATGCGCATATGCTGTGGCTATTTTTACGTACGTTTCTAACATAACAGATGAAATGGCCAAACAAAGAGGTCATTAATTTAGAACTGAGACCTAGACATCTGCAACATGTTACACACACACAAAAACAACTGTTCAGCATGTGCATGAGCAACACAGTCCAGCATCTGTTTAAGTCCTTTGCCGCCATAGCATGAAAAGGGTACATCTCAGCCTGCCTATGGGCTGCAAAAAGTCCTAAACAAAGACCTACACACACATATGCTGTACTGTATAGATTTGGGTGACATCTACAAGAATTAACATTTTCTTATTCAAATATCGAGATAATCAATATGACTGTGTCATCACTGCCACAAGTAATAACTGTGGAGTGATTTTAACAATTTTCAATTCAATTAAAAAAATGTAATTACAAAAATAAAAATTTAAATTATGCAGAATTAAAAACTAATTGCTATTGCAATGTGTTAATTGTAGCACTAAGAAGTATTTACATGGAAAGGGGAATAATGACAGTGAATTACATCAGACAATTATTAGAATTTAGGAAGGTTTACATAAGACATACTAAATACATGCATATAGTGGGTTCAGATGAACTAGATTAACTTAATTTGAAAGGAAACACAGATTTAAATTCAATGGGGCTTCTCCGTTTACCACTGATTATGTCCTGCAATGAACTGTGGGAGAGCAAAGGAGTGTTGGAGAATGTAGGACTGTTTTTTAGTTACATTAATGAAGCAAGTTGAGAAGGTCTTCAGTCAACAGTCACTCAGATGGTCGAAATGTGCAGTAGCTTAATCTAGTATGAAGATTTTGACTAATCTTACCTGTAATAGTGTTCCATGAATGTGGTTCTGCTGGGTTCCTGAGTTAGGATCCATAGGCAGGCTTTCCAGTAGACTTTGAATGGTGGAAGGAACGTGTGTGACAAGGACGAAGGGAACCAATGCTCTAGCAGCCATTTCTCGAGTCCGATACACAGCAGATCCAGCACAGCTGAAATAGACAACAGAGAAAAAAAAAGGTTTTTAAGAAACGCACTGTTTCTGTTTTCATTTCTGACAGCAGGATTATGTTTACCTTTATGGTATTATTTATTAGTTAAGCTATAATGAGTAGTACTGTCAAATGATTGATCATATGCTGAGGAGTTATCCACAAAAACAATTACGGTAAATATAGATTCAAATTTGATGCAACAAAGACTTTCTGAAATAAAAAAATCAAATGCACAAGTGGACACGAACTTCAATTGAATTGATTTCTTAACATCCTATATTCAATTTATTTCAGTAAACCTTATCCAACACAACAAAAAAATAACAGATTTTTAATGTTGCTGAGTCAGTAGGAAAACACAGGACTATGAATCAAACTTTATATTGTTCCTCTGTTTAAACAGAACAATAACAAGCTCTTACTGATATGAAATCAGTTCTGAATGAGCTTGTACAGTCACAGTACTTCAAACAATGAAAGTGTGTCCGTGGTGCTAAAATGGTTGCTATGCAGTTGCTACATTGTTTCTTTGCAGTTGCTAAGTGGTTGCTAGGCAGTTGGTAGGCTGTTGCTAAATGATTGCTAAGTGGCTACTAAACTATTGCTATGGTATTCTAGGTGGTTCCTAAGGAAGGTTCCTGACTATGAATCAAACTTTGTATTGTTCCTCTGTTTAAACAGAACAATAACAAGCTCTTACTGATTTAAATCCGTTCTGAATGAGCTTGTACAGTCACAGTACTTCAAACAATGAAAGTGTGTCCATGGTGCTAAAATGGTTGCTATGCAGTTGCTACGTTGTTTCTTTGCAGTTGCTAAGGTGTTGCTAAGCAGTTGTTATGCAGATGCCAAGGTATCACAGATGGTTGTGAACATGTTGCCATGGTATGTAGGGTGTTTACAGAGTGGTTGGTTGCAGTTTGGTAAGTAGTTGCTAAATGTTACTGAAAACAAGCTGAAGTGTATGAGAGGAATGAAGGATGAATAAACATGAATAAACAAAGAAACAAATAAAATTAGAGTTTGGCAATGTGCCCTGAGTGAGTACATGCATTGTGGTGGATGTAGGTTAAAGCAACAGGGTTTACATTGGGACAAAAAAATGAATTTGATGCTATGGGAGGAAAGAGGGATGAGGGAAAAAAACATGAGTGCAGGTCAGAACAACCTTGAATTAGTGCTTGGGGTTCTGTCCTGAATGGGCGCAATTTTCCAACCCATTTATTGTTAATGGGAAAAAATTCTGAATACATTTTTTCCAAAAACTGCACATCAGATCAAAAAGCTAACAATCATGTTTGAGTGTTAAGGTTGTCAATTTCTCTCAATCCTAATGAACTTTGACCAAAACATCTGGCTGAATGCTAGTACAAGCATCAACAAGTATAAGATGATCAACAAGTCTTTTATGTTCTCAGTGACGGCCACTTGACATGCAAAGAACCCAGCTCCATTAGAGCTCTCAACAGTGCTGCTCTAATTACAGTAATATCAGTTTTTAATGCTACTTTCCTGATAAATTTGTCACCTGTAATGATGTCTTTATCACTACTCATAACATTCATCACAAAACAATGTATACAGTTAATCATACCATTATTTTACAGTATATTTCTTGTGTAAGGTATTTGGCAAAAATAATTCTGATTTTGAAACAACAGCACAAACCAAGCAAACTATTCTGCCTCTCCTGCCTTCTACACAGAGTGATTAGGTGTGCAAGAGGTTCAAGCAGAGTGATTTACTGCCTACAAATCAAAACAGGGCTCTCCAAAACCATGGAAAACTGCAAGAAGCTCCAGAGAGATAAAAAACAGCCTCCATCAATCAGTAAGACAGGAATGTAAAAAAAACAACCTACGAACAAGAGAAAAACAACCTACATGTGAATTTGCATGGACAAAAAGATTAAACATTTACAGTTTCTCACACATTAGACTCACTTAGGTGGTTTATAATAAAGTGTGGACAAAATTCAGTCTTCAAAATCATGGCTACTGTTTTTTGTTTTTCCAACATACTTCAAAACACACAGTGGCTTCTAAAAGTTTTAGGCAGCCCTCAAAAACACCTGTCACTGTGAACAGTTAAGTAAATCATGGACAGATTGGAAAAAGGCATAAAATGACACCCCTTTCAATATTTTCAGCAAGACCCGTGTATATTATATTTGCATTGAACTAAATGAACACCATGCTAAAGTTTGGCCATCACATGAGAACTGAACTTCTTCCGAGGTCTCAGACCTAAGTTAGTTTGTTAAGGCTATGGTTTCTTCACAGTGATCATTAGGAAGAGCCAGGTGAAGCAAATTTCAAACCTTCATAAATACTCAATCCTTGTAACAAAAATCAGCAGTCATGGACTTCTCTAAACAGCTGCCGAGCACTCTGAAAATGAAAGTAACGGACGCCCACAAAGCAGAAGGCTATGAGTAGACAGTAAGAGCTTTCATCTAGCCATTTCTTCAGTTTATAATGTAATTAAGAAATGGAAGAAACTACGGAGGTCTTCTTTAGGTCTAGAAGATCATAAAAATGTTCCAAGAGAGCTGCTGGTAGGATTTCTAGATAGACAAATCAAAGCCTCCAAAAAGCATTTTACAAGCAGTATTGCTGGGTACTGATCATGCAGGTGCCCAAACAATCATTTCGGGCCCATTTCCTTGTTTGCCATTTTGAAACTGTAAAAGAGAAAATTAAAAAGTAGTCATAATTTTTACATGCCACTGTATAATGTCTCTGTTTATAGATAACAGTATGTTTTACACTGTCAGGAACCATACAAGTGGGTTCATATGAGATTACTTAACAACCGCTGATTAAGGCAGGAAGTTTTGTTTTTTTTTTTGATGGGGTATTATCTTCCAGTAGCTAGCTGTGATGTTTCAACTGCATTTGGGAGGCAAACTAGGTAATACATCTTTGGTCAAACTAGCATTTTATCCTGTGTTATTTTCCTCACTCTGTCCAAAATATATTGATGTACACTAGGAAACCATCCAAATACACATACATGCACAAACACACTAATGATCAGCAGTCTAGCCCCATCTTTGGGCCTCATATGCTACCTATCAGCACTAATTTGTCTCATTAAAACTCTTTGGAGAGGAAATGACAGTTTGGAAGGGTGTAATTTTAGAAACACAGCCAGCCCAGCCAAGGCATCTCCAGGGGGTTTGTGCTCAGTCTCGTTCGGCCATTATAGCTCATGAAACCATCTGGCTCTGATTTGACCTGATGCTTCAGTCTCCCCCTCTGACAATTCTGTTGAACACCCACCAACCTCAAAACCCAAAATAAAGTGGAAACCTAAAGAGCTCAGACGGATTTAATCAGGTGTTCAAGGTTGTCATGATATGTTGGCACAAAATATGTTAATCATATCAGTGGAGTATGATAAAATAAGGTGTTCATATTAAATAAAATCAAATTTAACACACTTTCAGTGCACATTATTGAACTTAACATCTAGGTGGTTTACAAATAGATGTCTTATGTCACAGATGGCAGAGCTAAATAATGCAGTTTTATTTTGCATTGAAGCTTTTTGCTCTGTATCAGAACAGTGGACTTTGATCAACATAAAATATCAATGTAAGTATTATTGTATATTTGTAATATCACTACTATTTGTTGTTGTTCAGTCCTGGTGTCTACATGATAGTGTTACTCCAGAATATACTGCCTTCTATTTCAGTCTTCCGTTGAATCCTCATTGATCACTTTTTTTTCCCAACTCCAGAACCTAGGAACCCAGAAAATTTTTAGCCACTTCTGTACTCAGCATCACATTGAATTGGCTTCTGACATGAGAGGACCATCTGCAGAGACTTTACTGACAGTTCTTCTATCGTTACAGGCTGGACGTTTTTGGCTAAATATAGTGTAGGAGTCATGTCAGGTGTATGTGTAGCTCATAAAGTTTGCTTTTATATATTTCAGTACCACCTTAGACCATTAAATGGCAAGCTAGATTAGATGATGGGATGTGTAGGAGGGATCTTGTGAGCATATATTTTTTATAGCAAATGCTAACATCAAACTAACACAGAATACTGCAAAGTATAGGTTTGAAATAAACATGATCGATCATAATGCTGCTCATGTCCAGATATAGCCATTAAGCTAGTCACTTATGATCACATAAAAAAGAATATTAAAATGATAAAATAACAGAACTACCCAACAGATGGCTTTAAATTGGACAATGGTGTATTGGATGCATGTAAAGAACATTTCTATTTATGATAGCCAAACTAGCTTTAAAATCTACAGAATGCTGTAAGTAGTAGCTATTGTTTGATTGTGTAAAGTACTGAGACCATTCTAGTAAGCAAACTTAGCTCTTTGTCTGTTGTCCAGTCACCGTGATGAAGCAGCTTCTTTTGACTGTTTAAACAGAAACATTGCACATGATAACCTGCACTTTACTTAGAAAACAGAATATTTGAATATTTTTTGTGGATTAATGCCAGAATTAAAACTCATTACAGACAATATCTGTAAATGACAAGGGCGAGGCTAACCCAGTTCAAAAATGTACCATGTGAAGGACTCATTTCAGCTGCATTCAAAAAGAAATGCTACAGCATGGTCCTGTTTCAAATAAAATGGTTCCAGTAAATTCATGGAATGTATTTTTTACAGAAAGTAGATGGAGAAATAGCAGAAGCAGCTGCTTTCAGAACACGAACAATACATTTACGTCATAAATGGGTGTTTAATGTGCACATGAAATGAAGTCTGCCATAAAAAACATCTTGTTTACACAGGGCAACAGGTCTGTAACTCCTCTGGTTAAAAGACTTCAATGAAATTGTTCAATTTTAAACTACAGCTCTCAAAGCAGCATGACTTGGATGCTTAAAAAATGCTTCTCATTTGTGAACAGTTATTCAACTCTCAACATAGTAACAGTAACATTATCTAAAAGGTCAGTAAAAATATACTTTGAAACAATTTTAATCTATATATACAACCTAAAATAAGAAAAACTGTTTTTTTCATTTACTTTGCCTTTTGTATTTCATTTCAGACAGTATGACCAAGGCATTTAATGTTTTATCTTGTTATACATTTAAGGCTTGCAAAAGAAAAAAAAAAAAAAGTTGTGACTGGTAATTTAGGGCTAGTAATTAGGCTTTTGTTTTTTAAAGAAAAAAAAAAAGATTTAAAATAGGTGATTGTAATCACGATTTGGTATAAAATCAGTACACACAAATGGCTTTGAGAAGCAGTGGATCTCCTGTTTGTTAACTATCTGAACAAGAATTGCACATTACTCCATCTACAGTGCATATCATTAGATGATAAAATTAATCTGGAGGAATTTCAGAGTGTAAAGGGCAAACACACAAGTCTGAACAAGTGTGATCTCCAATCACTCAGACAACACTCCGTCAAGCATCATCATTCTTCAATAGGTGATATAAATCACACAGGCAAGAGATTCCTTTGCCAAACCTCGGTGACGCACTACAATAAGTAGCTACATTCATAAATGCCACTTAAAACTTTCCTGTGCAAAAAGAGAAGCTTTATGTCAAACATGTCATGGGGTTTGGAGACATCTAGGATGGACCAACACACAGTGTCAATGTGTATTGTGGTCAGGAAAAAATTATATTCCAGACTTGTTTTTAGGAAGAAATGGACACATTGTACTCTTGACCAAGGAAGAAAAAGATCATCCAGACTTCTCAGCAACAAGTCCAAAAGCCAAGGTCTGATGGTACGGGGGAGTGTCAGTGCCCTTGGTTAAGGGTATTTACATTTATGTGATGGCAGCATGAAAGCAGAAAAGTTCACTGAGATTGTAGAACAACATATGATGCCTTCAGCATGAAATTTTTCCAGGGATGTTCATGCATTTTTTCAAGACAATGCAACACCACATTCTGCACACATTACAAATGCATGGCTCCAGAAGAAGAGGGTATTGGTACTGGATTGGCCTGTTTGCAGTCCTGACCTGTTCACAGCAGAGATTTTAAAATGAAAAATGCAACAACAAGAAGCGCATAGTGCTGAACAACCCCATAGTGATTTTTTCCAGGAATAATAGGTCAAAAAAACACCTGAAACACTGCATTACTTCAGCACCAAAATGTGAGAAAAAATGGCAACAATTACAAAGTTGTAAATGCTTTTCTATCCCAACCTGTTTACTGCCTGAAAAGCAGGAGTAGATGAATATTAACACATGAAATGAAGTTGACCAGAAAAAAACAGGAAATATATTGGGATCATATGAGGTTAAATGACTCAAAAACTATACAAGTGCATAAAGTTCCTCACTTTTAAAGGCACAGTATGTAATATTTCGGGTTATCTTTTAGCAGAATTTAAGATAATCACTAATGAAAATTATTACAAACACATCTAATCATTATAAACTAAGAAGTCGTTTGATTATTTTACCTTAGAATAAGCTGTTTATATCTACATTGGTCGCGGGTCGAACACCAACTGAGGCCACCATGTTGCATCGCCATGTTTCTACAGTAGTTTGAAAAGGACAAACGAGGCTAGCAAAAACCGTTTGTGTTGTAATGATGAATTGGCCACTCAAATTCGATGGCGCTGTAGCTTGGTTTTACCATTGGCTGACAAAACAGGAGAAGAAGAAGAATATATTATATATTATATTATTATATTATAATATATAAGAATATATTAAACATATACCTCAATAAGAAGGAATACACGGAGGAGAAGCAAGAATAAAGGTTTTTTGGTTTATTTGTTAAGATGGCGGAACATTCTTATGCTTATCAAGAAGAGAACACACAACTTGAATCGTCAAAGACAAGAAAACATGAAACTTAGCTTCATATTCGTGTGCACAGTGTTTTTCCCCCATTCCACCGTAAATGGTGCTGCAGGACATTGTAGCGCATCGGAGCTGAACACTACTGCAGCATTTAAGGTGGAACGGGAGATTCATAGCTGCGAGCTAGCTGAGCTTAGCTAATATGAGCTCATTGTGTGAACTCTTATTGGCTGAAGTGCCTTCTTCAGAGCATGGCAAGCTTACCTTGACTAGAGAAAAATGTGTATCCTGATCTGTCTGCATTATCTGTCTACAGTGAAGCAGTTTGATGTGTTTACTTTGTTTGTACAGAAAACAGCTAACGTTGACAATAGCACTACTGAAGTGCAGAAAATGTTTCGTCTGCATTGTAGCTATGATCATTTTACATTACATTACATTTACATTTCATAAATTTCTCATAAAAATTAATCTTACCACTTGACATATCACTAGCTCTAAAGCTGCTATTAGACATCACGTTCGGGAGTATCAAAGATATACGACATCTTATTGCCACCGTAGAGACTCTTTTGTGTTTGGAAGGGAGGGACTGTGGAAAGAGTCTTCAGTTGGTTACAATATGGAAACTAAACCACTAGATGTCGCTGGAAACTACATACTGTGCCTTTAAGAAAAAAGAAAAGTATCGCCTAAAATCTGACATCTATCAACTGGACTTTTAGGGTGCTTTCACACCTACATTGTTTGGTCTGGACTTTCAGACTTTCAGTTTGGTCCGCACCAAAATAGCAGGTGTGAAAGCAGCCACAAACCATGGTCCGGACCAAAGGGGCAAAATTAGGTCCAACCAAAAGAGGTGGGTCTCGGTCCGGACCTACTGAACAATGGTCCGGTTTGTGTGGTGTTTAAACACTTTTCTAGAAGGTTTGGACTTTCTGACCAAACGCAGACGTTAAAAACATTCAACAACAACAGAATAAGAAAAATAACCGGAACAGCAGCAAAAATGAGCCGTGGTAGCGCATGGTGCGATGAGGAGACCAAATGTTTAATATAATTTTGGTCAGATGAACATGTGAAAACACACAAAAATACTGAAACGTGCAGCTTATTTTCTGAGAGGATGAGAGAAAAAGGAGATGACACAGCAACATAAACTAAAGAATCTGCGGCAGCGGTATATAGAAGTATATAAAAGAAGTACTGTATATTAAGCGTCAGACGCACATCCTACTTCTAACCAATCAGTGTCGAGTGTAGGAAGACGCACCGCACATAAGTGATGATGACAACAACATGTGGGCGTGTCATAGTAAAAGTCTTCAGTGCACTCGCAAACATGCAGTGTGAAAAACCTAACCGGACCAAATATATACAGTGAGGAAAATAAGTATTTGAACACCCTGAGAATTTGCAAGTTCTCCCACTTAGAAATCATGGAGGGGTCTGAAATTTTCATCTTAGGTGCATGTCCACTGTGAGAGACAATCTAAAAGAAAAAAATACGAAAATCACAATGTATGATTTTTTTATAATTTATTTGTGTGTTACTGCTGCAAATAAGTATTTGAACACCTGCCAATCAGCAAACATTCTGGCCCTCAAAGACCTGTTAGTCCGCCTCTAAAAAATCCACCTCCACTCCACTTATTATTCTAAATTAGAAGCACCTATTTGAGGTCAATAGCTGCATAAAGACACCTGCCCACCCCACACAATCAGTAAGACTCCCAACTACTAACATAGCTAAGACCTGTCCCAAGACACCAGAGACAAGATTGTAAACTTACCCAAGGCTGGAAAGGGCTACATGGCAATTGCCAAGCAGCTTGGTGAAAAAAGATCAACTGTTGGAGCAATTATTATAAAATGGAAGAAGCTAAACATGACTGTCTATCTCCCTCTGACTGGGGCTCCATGCAAGGTCTCAACTCGTGGTGTTTCAATGATAATAAAAAAGGTGAGGAATCAGCCCAGAACTACACGGGAGGAGCTGGTCAATAACCTGAAGAGAGCTGGCACCACTGTTTCCAACGTTATTGTGGCTAATACACTAAGACATCATGGTTTAAAGTCATGCCTGGCAAGGAAGGCTCCCCTGCTTAAATAAGCACACGTCCAGGCCTGTCTTAAGTTTGCCCATGACCATTTTGATGAGCCAGAGGAGTCATGGGAGAACGTGCTGTGGTCAGATGAGACCAAAATAGAACTTTTTGGTCTTAATTCCACTCACCGTGTTTGGAGGACGAAGAATGATGAGTACCATCCCTAAAACACCATCCCTACTGTGAAGCATGGGGTGGAAGCATTATTATTATTTATTACTATGTTTTGGGGGTGCTTTTCCACACATGGGACATGATGACTGCATTGTATTAAGGAAAGGATGACTGGATGGATGGACCAGAGGATGATCTGTGTGGAGGAATGTGCCACAATCCCTGCTGCAGTGTGTGCAAACCTGGTGAAAAACTACAGGAAACGTTTGACCTCTGTAAAGGCTACTCTACCAAATATTAACATTGATTTTCACAGGTGTTCAAATACTTATTTGCAGCAGTAACACACAAATAAATTATTAAAAAATCATACATTGTGATTTCCGGATTTTTTCTTTTAGATTAAGATTAAATTTCAGACCCCTACATGATTTCTAAGCGGGAGAACTTGCAAAATCGCAGGGTATTCAAATACTTATTTTCCTCACTGCACAAAGTAACAAACACGCGAACCTTGAATCGGACAATGGTCCGAACTTTCAGGTGTGAAAGCACCCTTAGTTAAAAGTATGTTTAACATATATTGAATGCCTTTTTTAAAATAAACTAATGCAGTTCTAATTTTTTGACCACATGAAAATTTTGACCACCATATGTTTCGAGGTTGAATAACATGCTGGAAGCTCATTCAAAGCTAATTTCCAATAACTAAGAGCTTATTATTGGGGTTTTTTTCAGCAGAGCAACAATGAAATCCCAGCAATGTTGAACATATATTCATACTCATATTAATGTGCTTTCTTGACCAAAATGATAGTTTCAAACTCTAACAGAGTAAAAATCTATAAATGTTCAGCTTTGTTAGACTGTGTCTTAAAGAAGACGTCTCAGTGTAAAGCTAAACACCTGGTTTGTGGGACTTTCTCAAGAGAGTTTTTCTTCAGTATTACCAAAGCAAAGAGAAATAAATTCACTGAAAATAGACTTACTGTCATTGTCAGTAGAAAATATAGCAGTTTGAAGTTAGGATCAAGTATTCTGATTAAAATAATGTTACTTTATTATTAAATATCAATAAATACTTTCAATTGACGTATATGGTGTCCATTTGTGAGATTATGTACTTCTTTTAAATTCAGAAAGTGGTTTTAGTGTCAAATTTGATCAATCAAAATATGATTAATCAAACGATTAGCTGTTCAATATAAATGTGATCAATCACATTTAATCACATTGAATGTTCATATTGTGTTTTTGAAAGCACTGAGGACCACAAAAATATAGATTTAACTCATCAGTATTATGCAACAGATTATTAAAAAAGTATTGGTTGTTACCTACAGTTATGAATAAATCAGCTTTTTTTCAAGTTCAAGACTGATGTATTTGATATATACATATATTAACATTTGATAATATATGTATTATTTAGTTGCTTTATAAAAGCAATAACATTTCAATTTCTACTCTGCATACAAAGGCACCATATAAGTTGAACAAACAAAATAAATCAGTAAGAGCACCAACTGCATCCATCATCCAGCATAGCACTACAGGACATTCAGGACATTCAACAAGGCCAAACCAGACAGATATACGAGGGTGACAACAAGTGTAAATGCTTACATATCAATTACTGATGTTGGAATGGGAACCAAAATATCAGAGGCCATCTTTCAGGCCATCTGTCTTTCAGACAGCAAGACAAGCTAATGCCTATTCAACCACAGGAAGAAGCTGGAGGAGGCCCGTCTTCAACTAATGAACTAATATCTCATTCTGAGAGTGATATAAGCTTTTTATAAGACTACTGACAACAAATAATAAGGAATCAGCACTTAATGTAATTCATTTCAAGTAAAACTGATCTCACTATATTGGCAGATTGTTTTGCTTGTTTTAAGATCAATGCTTTAGGCAAGCAAAATCATCTGCCAGTGAGATCAATTACCTTAATAATGTTCATTAAAACAAGTCTAGTTATGTTAAATTATAAGTTTATAATATTATCAATCTGAGAAATTCTAGATCTTTATCTAATAATTATTGTGTTTTATGTAATGATGCTGTTTTTGGTCCACACACACACACACACCTCTAGGAAAAATTAAATACAGGGCCCTTAAATTGAAAATGTGAGGATTATCTAATACAATGTGAGTTAAGGGGCATTTTACCAGGTAATCTCAACTTTAGGCTGAATTTATCCAGCTAAACCAGGAAGTCCTGCTTTCTGAAACATCCCCCTGATCTCTCAGACACGTACAAGCATGCCTGGGGAGTATTGAGGAGGGGTACAGCACACAGCCAGACCTGGCTATATTTAACATCTCCTACATGTGGGCTTCATTTGAGTGGATGTGCTTGCATACCTCCACTGACGAGAAACAGCCAGCCAAGCCTTCCATTCCAAAAAACTTAACCCTTAAAGAGCCAAAATCATATTCAGTTTAGATTCACTTGTAACGTGTGGTTTCACAAAAAGTCATAATTCACATAAACAGATCATTTGTTATTGTGACTTAACTTATACGTAAATTAGTAAACTAATATGTAAATGAGTTCAGTTCAGATTGGTTGAATAGGCATGGATAAACTCCTGGGGGGCTGAATGGGTGGGGCTAAACTTCTGTAGGCTGATTAGGCACAGGGGATACATGTTTTGTGACATCACAATAATTAATTCAAAACAACAAAATATTTCTCAAATTAATTGATAATATAAAACATCTAACTAATTATCTGAGGGTATATGGAGACAAAATAATATATTTTGCTTTGAATGCTTTAAAGCCTTCTAGACCATCTATATTCCATAGGTTTTTAGTAGGGTTCAGTTCTGGAGATTGGGCCGGACATTTGGAGTGGTGTCAGTTTTTTACACAGTTGTATACAGTATATGCATGATAACATATATGATACATATCCAGCCTAGCATCCCATATGAAAGAAAGGTCCTGATCTGATTTGAAATGATTAAAATAGTGAACAAAGCAATTGTCATTTGTTAGCATTAGCATTATTGAGCTCAACACCACCTGCCCCAAAACTCACCTACAGTCTTATTGGTCTGTCTGCCTCCATGCCAAAGCAGACAGTCTCTCCAGAAACACCTTCTATAGGATGACGATAAACTATGTTCATCCATCAATTGTGCTCTCTACACCAGAGGATTATGTAGACAGACACTCATGATCAATCTCAGCTTCTCTCAGGTGGTCAGTGTCTGGTGCCTGGAGGTCAGATCAGCTGGTTCTCAAATAACATGTCTCATGCCATGAGTTAGGTCATATAATAAGCTATTCTTCTGCAGCCTGACCAGACAGTCATTCAAGCTATTAAATCTGTCAGTAGTCTCATTATAGACTTTGTTTGGCTTGCCCAGTCATGTGATGCACTGCTAGTCCACCTGATCTATTTCTGGCCTTTGAGCCTTGGCCCCTTCAGTTCTCAATCATAGAAAGGAACCTACAAAAGAACATATCAGTGGGTGGAGCTACAAAATAATATATAAGTGGGCGGAGCTACAAAGGAACATCAGTGGGCAGAGGTACGAAGGAAAACATTAGTGGGTGGAGCTACAAAGAAACACATCAGTCAACGAAGGTACAAGGAACACATCAATGGGCGGAGCTACAAAGGAGCATTAGTGGGCGGAGGTATGAAAGAACATGTGGGCAGAGCAAATAAAACACAGGCAGAGCAACAAAAGAATACATTAATGGGAAGAAATACACAAACTATATTTGGGCATGAAAGAATAAAGATAATATAAAATAATACATTTATGAACAGAGTCAGCAAACATTACAATATGAGGATGGGATTAGAAGGTGGAACCACATTAGCAGGTGGACCCACAACAGAACACATCTGTGGGGTGAGCTACAAAAAGACACATTAATGTGTAGAACTACAAAAGACTATGTTAGAATAAAGCAATGAAAGGATAAATTTGTGAGCAGAGTAAGAAAATAATAGATTGTTGGGTGGGGCTACAAAATAACCTAATTGTGGGTGGAGCAATTTAATAATATGTCTATGGGGTAACTATGAAAGAACAAGTCTGCAGAGCTACAAACAAATATGTCAGAACAAATTAATACATTTATCTGTGGACCTAAAAAAAAAAGTTGTGGGCGAGGTACCAGCTGTTGACTAACAACATTATGAGCAATTAGCTGCACCCAAAAGCACTTCTTTACTATGCGGTAGGTGACAGTAGCAGGCGAGGGTGGCTAGTGTGTTCAAATATGCAGCACTCATCAAGCAGTATGTGAAAATACACTACTGAATATGAAGACATTTTGGAAGTATGCCACTGCTACATCGTGCTATCTCACGATTCCAAAGGAGTCGTGAAGGTGTTCAAAGTTGAGGTAAAAAATGTAGAGAGTTGCGAGTCAACCAAAACCAGAAACCCAGAAGATTTTTACAAAATTACAATTAAGTACAAAATGTAATGAGGTTTTGTGAAGAATATAAAGTCCATTGTGTGTCTGTTTTTGAAGTGTTATCAATTTGTGAGTTTTTAAGGCTAACAGTGAATTTATGCTGAGGTAATAATGTTCCTATCTGCTAGCCACTTAACCAGCCAAGTTAACTGTTGTACCAATGGCAAAGACATTTATCTGATGGATTTATCTGAAAATCACAGTTTTGCAGGGATTAACGACGAAAAATAGTGTCTGCATGGGGCTTTTATGTCTGTGAATAGGGCTTTTAATTAATAGCATGACTTTTACTGTGGTAGTGTAATATCTTACATAAGAGGACTTTGGTAAGATGGCGGACGAAGTGCATACAAGGAAGCAAGGATACTACATACTTGTGTGTTGTAATAAGCCTACTTCTGTACCACTTGAGCAGTACGTACTGTCTCCAATGTAGAATGTACTGTCTAAGTATGCCATTTCAGATGCAGCCACTGTGTTTTCATATATGCTGGTCTCTATTAGTATGGACTTCTTTAATCCTCTCTGCTTTGTGTTATCTGCATTCCAGCCTGAGGCCTTGGCCTGATCCCGGTCTCCCTCGCATCCTAGATCTGTTACAGACAGACACACACACACACATACACAAACTCAAACCAAACAACTCCTCCACAGAGCCGCACAACGGTAAAACCACAACACACACACACACACACACTTCCTCAAACACACCACCCTGTCCTGACCTGGGCTAAGCTACAATGTGATAAGACTGCTGGCTGACCTGCAGATACCCTGCATGCCGGACTCTCTGTGCACATAAGCTACCCAGATAAAAATGTTGTCACCTTGTGTGTTTAAGGTGCTCGTAACTTCAGACTCCTGTAGAAGGCAGCTATAAATACCTGTGGATGTGTGACTGAAGTCACAGATTCAGAAGAGATGATACAGTGCAGTGAATATCTCAAGCGATTTATGGAAAATGATTTGCAAATTAGTTGGGAAAAAGGAGTGATTGCATTTGGACGTGCCAAAGGCCACAGTGTGAAAGTTGCTGAATCTGAAGGTGTATCATCATATCATCGTCATACAGGTATACCAGCATTCACAAAAATGCAGTGAACAGGAAATTCTTGCCAGAATTTTGGCCGACAGCACACAAGGCTGAAGACCTTATGTGCCACTCTACACCATATGTTCCTCATATGCAGTTCCCTGTTGAATGTTCACTCATTGAAATGGACATGAGTTGACCTCTATAAGCAATGGCTGCCTAGAAGCAAAGCATTTTACATTCACAAGCCGTGAAAGTTGCCTGACATCCCTGTCAGTTTCATCTTTGGCCACAATTCTAATGAGAATTACCTGTAAACTGGGATTTTTACCACTGCTGGTAAACCTTTATGACTGTACACAAGCTGACTAACTTGTATGTGTCTGTGAGATGAGGTTGTACATTTACAAGCAATTTATTAGAAACCCTTACTTTGTAGGTTAATTCCCTGGACACTTTATTAGAAACACTGACCTGGTACGACCCACAACTGGACACTTGATTAAGAAGCCCTACATTATACATTTAACACTCCACATTTTCAAGTGAAACAAGACATTAGGAATTATGAGGTAGAATTATGAGCGGTGCATGAGTGCATGATACACCCAAACATGAGTGGCTAGTTTGTGTGATCTCAGTGCTGTCAGTGATATTCTCCATGACAGTTCAGTGTGGAGGTTTGGGCTGCAGACTTCATCCACACACACACAGATATTTTAGAAAAAAGTCTACATCCATACTAGCTGTGTTTCTGAAAATCTCTCCAGTCACTTAACTCGAAAACAGCCAAATGACCCTGCAGCCAAACAGGGACAATAATAACTCCCACAGAAATTCTTTCAGGAGAAATTCTGAGCATGTGCATTGTGGGAAAAAAAGCTCACAGAGCGCAAAGATTTTTTTTTACAGCATGACAAATGCAAGTATTGTCCGGAGAAGATAAAGTGTAGTTTATCTAGCACTTCTAACTTGGTTTATAAAGGAAAGTAGCAGTAGATTCTGAAGTCTATGCACAACGGTTTGATGAAAATGTAAACATATATATAACAAAGCACACATTTACAGTACAGTCATGTTATGCCATAAATAAAAACAGTAACAAGCATTGTCCAAGTAAAATGCAGAGTTTTTACAAAGCTCTTTTGTCTCTCGACATGAATATGCTGAAATTAAGTCTGTGTAAATGACCAAAAAAAACAGTTTGTGTGGACAAGAGGTCATAAAATCAAAGAAAAATAATGTAAAATATATATTTTTTTAAATCACGCAGCCAGTTGCACCAGCTGAACCCAAGTTTGAACCCGTGTTAAACCTTAAACCTAATTTGAGTTGTGGCACAAACACTCAGTGAAGATCAAAACACTGCTGTGCACAATGATGGACACATGAACTGAAACATGCAGCAATCGCACTCCATATGTTGCCAGATTTGTGGTTTAAGGCCAGATTAGGCTAGTTTGGAAAAGTGGTCAGGAAAAAAAATTCAGCAGTGCTTTCAAAACGTACCACAGAAAATAAAATAATATTACAACACAACAGAAAAGCACCGAATAGTGTTTTATAAATCAGGCATTAAATACCCTAGGACAAAAAAAAAAAAACAGGCAGTGAACAGAAAGGAGACAGCGCTTTGACGGTGATCATACACAGGCAGTGAAGAGTCTTTCCCACCATTAACAGTTAAAAATCAGGTATATTTTTCCTGTACTGGCAAGCCTGAATTGCTTGCATTTAACTCTTTCAGTGCTATATTTATTTTGCTTAAAGTTATGCCTGTCGTGTTAGCTATCATTTAAAGATAAATTGTAAAATAAAAGCATCCATCTCGTGTGTGTTTATTCTGTTCTGCTTTGATGATCAAACTGGACTTCTCCTGCACAGTATTGTAGTCGTATGGCACATGAATGGCTGGAATTGTTAGCAAAGCTGTGGTTAACAATTACTATTTGAAAATGCTGAATGACAAAAGAAAAATTAGCTAAATATTAAAAATAACCTTTTATGTACTGTCAACACAAACAAAGATGAATTTGTTTTTCTTGTAAGTTTTAATATCAATCAAACTGAGCAGTCATTTTAACAGATTATTTTAAGGCATAACTAATATGAGCTAGGGGATATGGGACTTGGTGCTACTGGTTACCTTTTAGTAGCTCAAACTCGAACACAGTTGCAATTTATGTTCAAGCTAGACAGGCAGCAGATATGTACTGATGGGGCCACTGAGATGGCAAAAGTCACTGCACTCTGTTTAGAACAGTCTTTTAAATAAAAATAACAACAAATCATTTCATACATCCAAGATGATGAAACGACAAGTTAGAAAAGTTACAATTTTCAGATCAACTTGTCTGCACAGATGCTGTATTACTTTTCTAATCCCACGCTGTCCTGCTGACTGATAATCTAAACACGTCTGTTTCACTCCATCAAGAGGTACAGAGCGTTCCAGGAGATATCCTCTGTGTTTGTACATGCACAAGCCTAAAGTTGTGTTTTGGAGGACGCCACAGGTGCTGGTAGAACATGTTTCAATAATATTTTGCCTATTTTCTTGGAGGATATTGTAAGAAATGTGCAAACAGGAGCTCTACCGGAATGTACTGTGAGTGTTTTCACACTCAAAAATTGGTAAACTACTGCCAAACCTTTTACTGGAAACAGTCAAGCGTTGCGTCAGATACACACACAGCCCTTGAAGAGCCCTAAACTGTAGATGTGAACGTGCATATATAACATAAAAACAGAATGTCATCAAAAAGGGAAAACACTAAAGAAACATGATGTCTTTAGCATGAATCAACACCAAGAAATAAAGTGTTCTTGAGCTGCTTTTCATTCACAAAGCTAAAAACAATGTGTAGGTAGTAAATAAATTGGCCTTATTTGTTTTGTAGATATCACTGCAATAAAGCTCTATGACAAGTCTCATTAGTGCTGAACTATGCTGAGTCACATGACCATATTCAGATTATTATAAACCTGTGTTTACACTGCAATATTTCAAATTCCACTACTGTTGACAAGTCAGGCATATTTTATATATGTTCTCTACATACTTTACACTGTTAATAGTGTTGCTGGTCCTTGTCCTTGTTTGTTTCAAACACGACCATTAAAAAGTGTAATACCACTTTATACTCCGTCAGAAATTTGCTAAACAATTAACTATTTCACATAAATTCACTCTTAATGTGTAATACAAATACATTCAATACAACACAATCTAGATACAGTATTCCCTAACTGAACATACTGAAAATGACCCTTAAGGAAACCAGCTCCAGGAAAAGTACTGACTTAATGACGTCCACTGCCTACATACAGATAAATGTTCTAATTGTGACAATTTAATTGACAATGTCTATTTCTGACTTTTACTTGCTTAGTGGAAGATGAGGATGAGCTCAGGCCTGCTGCAAAAATACTTGTTCTAACCTGATAATGAAGGGTATAAATGGAGCAAGGCCAAGAGGAGAAGACGATCCATCCATTGGAGACGGGTACAGACGCCCCAACACCAGCAACAGTAAAAACAGACTGGGGTTCAGCTTCACACGTCCAGAGTCACTGAGAGACAGACAGAGGGGCCGTTATTACTCTTACTACTGTGAATCAAGTTACTGTTCATATGCTTTTGTGATATTGTATTTGATATTCATAACATTAAAGCTATTCTGAACTTTGCTAAAGTGAATAGAACCTTTTTCTCATATGAAGCTTTGTTGCAGTGAAAATCATCAGAGCTGACTAAAAGGACATTAGTTTTTCCCACCATTGTGGAGGTACAAGACTAAGATTGCTAACAAAACACTATAACTCAACAGTCATCTTAATAGCCCAGTTGGCACAAGCAGCATTGGCCTGGTATCTGGTCTTGTAACCGGAAGGTCATCACTGAATGTCCCTTGAGCACCTAACCCCCAACTCCTCCCCGGGCGCCGTGGATAGGGCTGCCCACCACTAGTGTGTGTGTTTCACTGCACTGATGAGTAAAATGCAGAGGTCAAATTTCCCCACTGTGAGACTAATAAGGGATTATAATTTTATTATAAAATTACTATTTAGGTTTAGTGTTTGTTAACATTAGCCTCGCAGCTCCAGTTCTAAACTAAAGAAGCAAAATTTGGACTCCAAACTAGTCTTGACTAATCACCCAATTTATTTTTCTAATATGCTTGCCAATGTTTCCACTCCCAATGTTGTAGTAGCCTATTAACCCATCCCAAGAAAGTGATAGGGAGAGAGTGTCATCTACCCAAACTAAGAGAACACATCCAATTTTTGCTCTCGTCTCTCAAGTTTTGTCCAAGATGCAAACAATTTTTTTATTTATGGAAACACAACACAATGAAACACAAAATCCCCTACTAATTATTAACAATATACACAGTATACATACTACACAGATACAAGAAGGACAAGTAATATAGACAATGTGCCTATAATTACAGAATACAGAAATAAACATACAGATTAAACACAGGTAATGTAACACAATGTACATGGTGGTGCAAACAACAGCTGTGTATAACAATGGAATGAATTATATCCTCAGAATGTCAGAATAAACGTGTGGCTCACATTTTTTAAATGAAACAACTGAAGCTGTACTGCCCCCTACAGTTCCTCAAGTGTATTACAATCTGTCAGAGTGACCTAGATTGTATGAATATTACAGAACACTTTTTGTGTAGCAAACAATGTGTGAACAATAAAAATGCATTTTATTTTCCATACTAATTGCTGACAATTTTGTTGACTAAATGCAGTAGTCCAGTTGAGATACTTGCAGAGAAAAAAAAAGATAAGGAAAACAATATAAATGCATAAAATGCTTATAGTGATTGTATGAAAGAATGTGGAAGATAGATATACAGGTTGAGTGAAGTGTGCACTGAAGCAAACACAATCTATTATAGAGATTCTCAGAAAACTCAGACAACATTCCAAGCCTACATTTCCCATGGAAAAGTTTTTGAGAATGCTACGAAATATCATGCAACAACTCCAGCGCCATCCAATCAGTCATGAGCAACATTTCATTAACAGACACGATGCTTATGAAACCATAATCACATCAGGAATAGTTTACTTGTTGGAGCTATGCACATTCAGAGCAGCCATCCAGAGAAAAATGTTCTTGCAGAAACTTCCAACAGCAAAAAAGGCTCCAAGTAACAATCAAAAAAGTACATTTCTGAGCATTTTTCACCCACAGTTTGACCACAGATATCCCCTGAGTTCTGTCTCCAGCTCGGTGGAAAGGGCCAGTACAGGATTCTGATGACTTTTTAAATGTCCCTCATTCTCTTTTTCCATCGCTTTTCATAAGCTAATTGCTAAATGATTTGTTAGTGTTATTAAACATGCGTGTTATGGAGTGTTACTGGCTCAGTTGCTGGACCGTGGGAAAGTGTAACACTGCTCTTGGCGAGAGGCAGAAAGATCCAGACTGAGAACAGCGTTGAAATAATTTGATACATATTAAGATAATATTGACTCAAGGGCCTGTTTTGCAATGTGTTCGCTGTTTGGAAGCCGTTTAGAGATATGTGGAGAAATTAAGTGGGACAGATGTAGATAAGACACTTGTTAGGGAGGGGGAAGTAGTACAGCTCTTTCTGCTGTTTTTCCTTCTCCAAGCCTTTACATAATTTCAGCATTTGAAGTGGACACAGACCAGTCACGGATTCTTTTGTGTATGTAAACAAGTCAGATGAACTCAGACCTCTCTAAACAGGCCTAAATAATGAACAAAGCACACCCCCTGCTGAGGTGGTCTTAATACAATTCTGCGTGCGTTCATCAGTATGACACAATGAGCAAGACTGGAAAACATCTGGACGGAGTGTGTTCTAGATCCAATATGGTCGACGCTCCCACACAGCTTACTTATCAGAGCCATCTAAAGTAGGAAGCTGTCCATCAGTGTGGCCAGCCATGTTTAATAGAGCCAAAGAGGCTTGATAAAGCAGCTAATTTAGCTTAATTTAAAAAGCCCTAGAGACAGTGAATGAGGGTGAGAAAAGGAAAAAGTTGTGTATATGTTATACACATGTAATGTGTCCTGCATGTTTTATATAAATGTAAGTATGTATAAGCAATATGTCAAGTGCCCTATAAAGTTGAGCAACAAAGTAAAATACATTCAAATGATCTTTGTTTACTTCTCACCTCTCCACTGAACGTGCAGCTTCCTCAAGCTGGCTGAGGAGGAAAGGATACAGTGCAGGAAAACGAGTGAAGAACTCTCTGCCGGTCATCCTGAAAAAGACAAAAAGAAAAAAAAAAAAAAAGAGAGAAGGGAAGTGAAGGATTTTCATTGTATTTTACAGTGGTCAACTTACAAATTCAAAATATACTGTAACTGCAACTCACAAGGCAACTTTACTGCATTTCAATGAATGGAAATGTGCAGTATACAGTAACAGTCAAAAGTTTGGACACACTTATTCAATGTTTTGAATTTTTATTTATTTTTTCTCTTAAATTGTAATTTAATACTGTCATTCATACTGAACACATAAGGAAACATGTAGTAAACTTAAAAGTGTTAAACAAACCAAAACATGTTTTAGATTTTACTTCAAAGCAGACACACAACTGATGTCTCAAACACATTAAAAGGCAAGAAATGCAAGTCATGAACTCTTGACAAGACACAGCTGTTAACTGAAAGCCATTCCAGGTGACTACCTCATAAAGCTGACTGAGAAAATGCCAAGAAAGCTGCCATCTAAGCAAGAGGTGCCTACTGTGAAAAATGTAAAATATAAACATATTCTGGTTTGTTTAACACTTGTTTGTTTACTAAATAATTACATATGTATTTATTCATAGTTTAGATTACTTTAGTATTAATCTACAATGCAGAACATTTTTAAATAAATGAAAAAACTCAACTTGACTGGAACTGTAATTAAAATAAGTCCCTACATTAACCTTTATTTGAATGCACGGTGAGGAAAAAAAGCTAAAAACTTTTAACACAATTTCTTTTCCAAACATCAGAGTTCACCTCAGGTCTACAGACAAAAAGGAAACAACAGGAAGGAAAGGAGGAGGAAGTGACATGGCTATGCAAGCCTATGTTTGACTACATATGTATGTATATGCCTTTATTTTGTGTATGTGTAACCTTTAAAAGGTCTGGTTTGTAAACCACTTCCTAAAGGCAGCACTCTTTACAGCTCTATAAAGCGCTCATTAAAACGCTCTGGTTATGATGGAGCACCGCAGGAACACACAGCACCGCTTTAAAACAGCTTTATTCTTTTAAAAAAATGCTGAAATGCATCCTGGGAATCTGGCCTGGGAGCAGCACATGGCCATGTATGACAGCACAAGAACATGCATGTGTGTGTGCGACATGCTTAAACTCCCTGCTTTTAACCCAGTCAGTGCATTTTACAAAACCAGACCAACTGAAACCTTTCCAATACAGACTTCATTAGGGCTGTGTTAAAAAAGGTCCCCTAATCAATGCTCCCTACACTTGAGCACTCCATAGAACTGTTCTGTTTGGATCTTGACGCTTCTTAAATTATTGAGTCGTGATTCCTCTGACTGTATCTGACCTGATGATGGTAGTTCACTTCTATTACGACTGACATTTGGACCCAGACAGAAACAGTACACTAGATAGGAAATAAGTCACAGTTTGGGATATTGTTCATAAATATTGCACTGTTTAGTACATTCATTTCTATCTTTAATGTGACATATAATCTGTACAATTCAATTGAAAAACAGACTGAATTTGTATAGAAGGGCTGAATACATTTGGAAACCCTCTTGTAATTATGGGTGTGGCCGTGTTCAAAATGAACTTATAACATTTAAACTTGTGCTAAATAAGACTTCATACACAACTGTCATCATTTAAAGTCACTGATTAACCCCAAATAAAGTTAATCTGTTCTAGAAGGATTTTCTTGATATTTATCCAGCCACAAAGAGCTTATAAAGCATCAAAGGGTGAAAGGCATCAGTCAAGACAAGGCGACAAAACAATCAAAAGGCATTAGATATGCCATGGAACACAGTGAAGATGGCCATCAAAAATTGGCAAAAAAATTGCACATCAGTGACATTATCAAGAAATGTACTTCCCTCCAAAACTGAAGAAAATACAAAAAAAAATGGTGCAGGAGGTCACAAGACCTACAGCAACATTAATAGAAATTTCTGAAAGTACTGGTTAGAAAATAGAAGATAGAAAGTACTGGTTGTGTAGTTCACATGACAACAATCTCATATATTCTTCATGTGTCTGGGCTGTGAGGCAGGGTGGCAAGATGGAAGCATTTTCTTGCAAATTATAAAAAAAAATGCTTTGGATGCTTTGTTTGCACTAAATTAACAGCGAGTCACGTGGGCTGACAAAAACTGGATGGCTGAACAATAACGGACAAAATTTTCCTGGAATAAAAGGACAATAACCAAGGTTATGTATGTATATAACCAAATATGTATAGCAAATAAGTGTTTGGACATAAAAAGTGCCAAATATATCAAAGAGAGTTTTTAACACAGTTCAACATATTGCAATATATAGTGAAAAGTCTACAGCATTTTATCAAAACAATACACTATCCAGCAAACAGTATAGTATAGAAGTAAAAAAAGAGGGGGAAAAAGCCCAAAAGTGCACCCCTATATACTGAATAGAGAAGCTTTGAACACAGCTCAAAATAGTGTTCTATATAGTGAACAGGGATGTTTGGGACCAGCCTAAAAACATGTTGCAGTTTTAGCACTGGCCAAAACATCCAAATGAATTTCACACAAGTTCCATTTTTGGCCGTGACAAATTCTTCTTGAAAGAAAGCCACACACACACACACACACACACACACACACACACACGTACATGCCACACATCCTGTGGGGACAGCACACACATGGGCTGGTCCGAGTTAAAGCAGGGGCGCCGTCATAGTAACAAGGTGGTTTAACCCTGTCTGTTGCCCTCGTCAAACACCACAACACACACACAAATTGGCTCTGATCTGACCTGACAAACTCTAGGATGCAGGCAGAGGTTTGACCATAATAAACCTGAACAGGGTGGTCCCACAAGCTCCACAAATCCACCTTTAGGAAGGTAAGTCAAACATTCATGATGACAACTCTCCATTTCTGCTTTAACCTTTGCTAAGATGTGACTGTCACTCTGAATACTTTAAAAGCCCCCTGACATTGGGAGGGATTAATTACAGTATGTTTGAATGCTGATTGTGGACTACAGCTCAGCATTTAACACAATTAACTCTTCCAAATTCTGCTTGAAGTTGGACGATCAGGGATTCCATCCAACCCAGTGCTACTGGATCTCAACCTTCCTAATGGACAGACCACAAGTTGTTGCAATATTGCACTCTTAGCACTGGAGACAGCCATGGCTGTGTCCTGAACAACCTGCTCTATTCGCTGTACACCCGAGTCTGCGTGGCCACTTCTAGCTCAAACACCATTATAAAGTTTGCTGATGAGAAAGATGTGGTAGGCTTGATCTCCAGAAACAACTCTCCTTCTCAACATCAGCAAAACAAAGGAGTTGGTAGTGGACTACAGCACTAAGTAGGCAAGGGTCTACTACCCTGCAGCTATCAGCAGGACCTTGGTGGAAAGAGTGGACAGTAGGCTTGGGCGGTATAAAGGTATTTTGCTATACCGCAGTATTTAAATATGGCGACGATATCTAAAAATTATGACGGTATTAGTCACATGATGTAATGCGCAAATTTCTCTATTTCTCTCTATTTCTCGCAAAAGTCTATTCAAACTGAATGTGCTTCACACGTCAGCAAAACACAGTGCCAGTTTCACAGAAACACACAGACTTGATACTTTTATTTCAAAATTAAACAAGTAATTGTTTATTTCGGTCTCTGGTAAAGTTATTCTGTCTTATTTATACAACCGGCCCTGCGTCTGCTTCTCTCACAGTGAGTGTTTGTATGTGTGTGTGTGTGTGTGTGTGAGTGAATCTGCGCGCACGCTGCGATTTCCGCTCTGATGATCATATTAAAGTTAATTTCAGTGTCTTAACTTTGTTTATTTCATTAGATAGAAGCAAAACAAATTCGCTGTGAGTCACACGTTGGCGGCACCAGAGATTTTCTTTTGCTGGTGCTATGGCGTAGCTTGACTTTTCAGTGAGGGTGCTCTATAATTTAGGCTTTCCCATTAATATGCAAGTCAGTTTAATTTCTACTGCAACAAACGGCATACGCCCTGCTTGTTACATGTCACTGCTGTTTATTCAGTGTGTATGATGTGTTTTAGAATGAATTATTAACGATTCAGTTTGACGAATTGATTAACCTTTAAGTTAAAATTATTTAACATTATTACAATAACAGACATTATTGTCTATATTTTTTAAGGTCGCGTCACTGCAGCATTAGTTGAAGCCCAAAAATAAAATCATTTAGAATATTATTAGAAATAATCATGCCATGCTACCATAACACTTCACGGTGTGCAAATATCCCAGGATATTACCCAAATGTAGATTTTTGTACCATTGACATATTTTTCTTTATTCAGCATTTATGCATCTGCGCTGCTCTGCTGCTACTTTCACAGAAGCCATTAATGTACTTTGCGATATTTTTTTTTTTTGGGTAATATTAGATTATTGTTTTTCTACTGTTGTGTTAAGTTTTTCGTTTCTATCTTTTGAAATTCGTTAAGATTTTGGGTTTAGTTTTTTAATTTTATATTTATTTTCTTTAATTGTGGTGGCAGATAGTGAATAGCTTAACGTTAGCTTCTGCAGCAGCTGCCACCGCCGATAATACCGCATACCGCTGTATTTTCTCAAGCTCATACCAAGGTATGAAAAACACAAATACCACCCAACCCTAGTGGACAGTTTCATGTACCTTGGTGTACATATCTCGCAGGACCTGTCCTGGTTGTGCCACTATCTTAGATGCTTAAGAGACTTCAGACTGCCCTCCACGGTGCTGCAGAACTTCTACACCTGCACCGTAGGGAGTATCCTCTCAGGGAACTTCACGGCTTGTTTTGGGAACAACACCCTGCAGGAGAGACAAACTCTTCAGAGGGTGGTGCTTTCACCTGAGCGCATCATCCGAATCAAGCTGTAGCAAGCGATGCTGGACCAAAGCCGATAAGATATTGATGGACATTAGCCACCCTGACAATGGACTCTTCTCTCTGCTGCTGTGAGGGAGGTGTTTTCCCACCCTGAAGGCAAACACAGAGAGGATGAGGAGGAGCTTCTTCCCGCAGGCCATCTGAATTATGGACAAACACAGACATGCACACACACGCCCATCCCAGACTACACAAACACATACACTTGGCACTTTATCATGCACAATTACACTCTACCATCCATGTTTACACCTAACACCCATGTACATTTGTATATTTTTACCACCCATGTACACTATACATCAGCATACAGTATATTTGGCATACTTTGTGCACATTTATCTGCATATTTCACAAAAGATTACTTCTCTATTGTTTTTTAATGTATATTTTATGTCTCATTTATTTTTTTACATTCTCTGTTATTCCCCCTTCTGTTTTAACCATGCCCCCTACCCATCTCACCCCTTATTCATAATGTGAATGAGCACTCATTAAAGCATTTCACTGGTAGTTGTACCATATATGTGACAAATACACTTTGATTTGTTTTGATTTTATACAAGTATTTAGAGGTCATATTGCCCCCCTACACCGCCTGTAGAGTATTATAGTCCGTCAAAATGACCACGTTTGTCATATGAACATTATAGAGCACTTTTTAATAAAACGCTAGAAGCCACATCGCCCCCTACACTTTCTATAATGTATTGCAGTCTGTCAATGACTGGATCATATGAACATTATAGAGAATTGCTGAAAAAATCACAGTGTGAAAAGGAGACAGCAAAAATAAAAGTTCCCCTTTCTCCTCTACATGTGATATTGACCATCTAAAACTATTTGCTCAAAGATACAGCACTGCAGTGTGTGCTTGACAAATAAAACCTTTATTTGACTTAGATGATCAGACTCACATTTAAATAACCATATTAACCAGTCAAAATGTGTATAGAGAACTGCAGCTGTGACACTAAAGTGGCTCACCACGGTTCATACAGCTTAAGGCAAGTTAAATTCAAGGCTTTTTAAGACTTTTTAATGCCACTTGAAATTAAATTTAAGACCAACTTCACAATAAACCAGCAAGTTAATTACTTAGGGTTTGCAACAGTTTTACCCAAATGTTTATTTTAACATAAAACATGACTTTTGGACCAGTGTAAAAAAATCACATTTTAAAAAACATCACACTTTCCAGACTTGAAGGCACGAAAAACAATACATAATAGGATTTCAGCAATATCAGAGTCTGGGAACATTGCATGGAATAAGCCTCCAACTACCTCATTTGACGTATGATTAGTGTTTTGTCACAGTGTTCTAATTTCATTGTAGGAATACAGCCGAACATTGTCCGGAGATGCAGTGCTGCGGTCACTGTTGTTATCAGAGATTGGGGTGGAATCTAAAATCCATTTAAACTAGATTTCACAGGAATTATTAAAAAAAATAAAAGCATCCTAATTAACAAATATTGACATTTCAAGAAAAAGTCAAGAACAGAGGGATCGGAAGTGTTAATTGGAAAGTTTTTTTTTTTTCCTGGCTGCAGTCAAATGACCGGTGCAGGCCTCTAGGTAGAAGTCTAGTGTTAAAATCATTATAAACAAATAACTTCACTATGTTCCAAAATAAGCCTTGTAGCATGTGGAATATATGTCTGTATTTTAATAAGTTGGTGTCACATCATTAGGTTTAATAACATTAGTTTACTTGATTTTATATATATATATATATATATATATATATATATATATATATAAATTTTACATAAAACAAATGTTACATTTTGTCACATTATTACTAATATTAAATAAATTAAAAATGTATTAAAAAATAGTTGTGAAGTGGTCCCTAACACTGATGCTTGCAGCTGGTAATTGTGATACGGTCCCCAACACTGCAGTGGAGGGAACACAAGGCTAAGCTGCGTCCTGGCTTCATCGTAACAAGTTAATGTTAGTAAATGTTTTGGTCGAAGTTTGTTTTGTTGAGTTTTGTTAACTGGTGAGGAAAAGCGGAATTACTAATATCAAAATAGTAACTAATATTAAACTAACTTTACCGCAGTTTGTGTTTCACACTGCGCATGTGTGACTACACTGCCTTGATTCCCATCATGTGAGTTTAAAAGATTTCTTGCACAAAAAACACTGTGCCTCATACATTCTGCCAGGTACAGGTTTCAGCCATGCTGAAAAATCTTGGTTGTATAACCAATTTTCATTACATTTACACTTCCCCATGTGGTCCAATGTAAAGTAACTGCAATATAAATAATGTGCATTTACTCAGAGAGTACAGACACAACCACATCACAGCTTTGTTGGTCCAGCTATCATTACTGTGAGACTTGAGCACTCTGTAAATGAAAAAAAAATAAAAATAAAGTAAAAAAAAAAAATACATAAATAAAATAAAACAAAATGTTACCAATTCTTTTTAGATTTGACACGAACTACAATCATAAAATCTTACTTACCATGTGTTAGCATTTTTAAAATTTTAAGGCCTTATTTTTAGATTGATGAATTCAATACTTAAGGATCCATGTGAACCCTGCTAACAAATGCTCAATTATCCCCTAAAAGGCCTGAAATATCTGTAAAAATACATAACCAAAATTTCTCTCAACCCACACAAATCTCATCTAGATCTTAACTGAGGTCTCACACAGAATTTGCTGTGGTTTAGGACACAATATGACAATGTCCAGTTAAATCATACTTAATTGAAGAAGAAAAGTTTGGGCTCCAAACATGTGTGTCATACAAAGCCATTCTTTTTCTTATATATTCTATATAAGAAAAATATTCTATATATATTTTCTTATAATGTGGTTAAAGACTTACAGACATATTTATTGGTACCCTTAAAAATCACTGAAACACTGTTTCATTCCACCCAAATAGTGAATCAAGTAAATCACTGCTTTTTCTACAAAAACATTCTACAATGATCTGGACAGATTTAATGGTACCCCTGTAAATATACATACATAAATAGATTATAAAAATAATTCAAACTGTTTTCTTTAATTAGAATCACACCTATCTTCACATCAATAATCAGCCATGACCTATGTAAAGGAGTAGTCACTCTGCTGTTTGGCATCATCATGTGCACCACACTGAACATTGAATAGAGAAAGCATTTGGAAAGTTATCTGAGGAGATCAGAAAGATTGTAGACAAGTATGTTAAAAGTAAAGACTATAAGGCCATCTCCAAGCAGCTTGATGTTCCTGTCAATACAGCTGCAAATATTATTAAGAACTTTAAGATCCATGGGACTGTAGCCAACCTCCCTGGACGCTGCAGCAAGTGGAAAATTGACCCCAGACTGAACAGAAGGATAATGCTAATGTTAGACAAATAAGCAAGGAAAATTCCAAAGAGATACAAGCTAAACTCCAAGGTCAAGACACATTGGTGTCTGATTGCACCATCTGTCATTTGTTGCACATTAGGGGGCTCCATGGAAGAACTGTTGATGGGATAACATAAAAAAGCCTGAATGGAATTTGCTAAAATGCATACTGACAAGCCACCATGCTTCTGGAAGAATGTTCTTTGGACAGATGAGACTAAACTGAAGCTTTTTGTCAAGTCACATCTTTTCTTTGTTCATAAATGAAAAAATAAGCTTTGAAAAGAACACCATAACTACTATGAAGGTTGGAGGAGGCTTGGTTGTAATTTTGGATTGCTTTGCTGCATGTGGAAGGGGATTACATTCAACTTTTTGCCAATGTGAATACAATGGAATTTGACCTCCACATTTAACCCATCTGGGCAGTGAAACACACACACAATAGTGAACACACTAGGCTGTGAGAACATGTGCCCGAAGCAGTGGGCAGCCCTATCCACAGCACCCAGGGAGCAGTAGGGGTTTAGGTGCCTTGTTCAAAGGCACTTCAGTCATGGATCGAACCGGCGAACTTCTGGTGACAAAACCAGATCCCTAACCACCAGAACACGGTTGCCACAGTTCAAGGCAAAATTAAATCTCAAGACTACCAAAGCATTCTGGAGTGAAACGTCCGAGTCATAGGTCATGGGTGTTATTGTGTTATTTATAGCGAAATGCATGCTTGACGCACACAACGCAACTACACTCTGTCTAACATGCACATCCCAGTAAACACAGTACTGGGAAACACAGCTTTGTATCTGGTCAGTAAGAGCTCCTGCATGTGAATATATTGGTTTAACCTTATCTCATGACAGTCTAGTACAGGGGTCGGCAACCCGTGGCTCCGGAGCCATATGCGGCTCTTTCATCCTTATGCTGTGGCTCCACATGTCTTAAGAAAATAAATTGTAACTATGTAATTGAAGTGCATTTTGTGTGTGTTTGTTTTTTATTGTGGTTCTAAATTGGAAGATTATTGTGATCTTGAAATAATAAATTAATATACTCAACGCTCAAAATATGCGTCACACTTGCCGAAAGTCGGTATATCATGAAAGTGACTTCCTACGACCCTAATTTGCAGACGCTGTGCACAGAGGTTCAGGAGCAGAAGTCCCATTAACTATGGAGTAAGATCACTGTCAAAAATTCACACAAACACAAATTAAATCATACACGTATGTATAAGACTTACATTTTTATGGGTACGGTTTAACATATTACGATTACGTTTTCTTACTTACGAATACGATTGAAAAGTGAGCAAACACTCACAAATACGTCACCGGGCTTCTAGGCCAAACACATCGAGCAGATGAACAATCGATTTGACATAGTGCACATGTGTGAAAGAATAGCAGCCTAGGCGACACTCGTCATCATATCTAAATATGAACATAAAATACTTTAACAAGGTTGACGGACAATTAAATGAGAGAAAATAATAAAAGTTGCGTATGTGTTATTTGTCCTTCCTGCAACTGACTAAACTGCTTCGTTAACAGTTAAAGTTTACAAAATAAAAATAACATTACTGCAAACCCTTAATTTACACATATTTATGCCCCATCATGCATTTTACTTCTTATATGAATAACTTACAACGAAAAACGGAAGTTTGGGAAATGACCACATGACACTTTGAAATAAATAGAATAATAGTATTAATGTTAAAGAAAGGAGTGGAATGAAAGAGGAAGAGGATGATTGTGGCAGAAGTATGTTTGAGGAAAAAGGCCAACAATGTACTGATGAGTTCACTTCAAGACTGTTCTGTTATGTGTGATCAGGCTGAGAGATGCACAATATATGATGAATTTTTATCCTGTTAAATAATTTTAGTACACAAGTGATTTTTTGCACTCCTCCTTGCTACACACAACTTCCCTGCACTCACTGACAGCCTGCATGCAGCTTTTCAGCAGCTTTCAGTCCGGAATAGTGGATCTCTGCAGATCCATCTACAGGCTGTTACCCACATTACAACAGTTTCACCTCTTAATTTAACTAAAACTGAAACAAGTATCTATTATTTAACAATATACATTGCCATTGTAATATTAAATCATGAAGACCTAATGTGTTTTAATCAAATAAATGTTAAATAATTCTGCAGAGAGGCAGATTAAAGCTGTCGCCATCCACCAGCTGTAAACAGCAGTGGTTAACACATGCAAATCGATTTTTCATCCACGTGATTTTTTTGGCCTAGAAGCCCGGTGACATATTTTTGACAGTGTTTGCTCACTTTTCAAATGTATTCGTAAGTAAGAAAATGTAACCGTAATAATTTAAGTCTTATACATCCATCCATCCATCCATTATCACACCCGCTCAATCCTTATCAGGGTCGCGGTTAGTCTTATACATACATGTATGATTTTGTTTGTGCTTGAGTGAATTTTTGAGTGATCTTACTCCATAAAAAAGTATATAAGGATAACGATAAGAGTTCTAAATGTTCTAAATATGTTCATTACATGAATACAATTTCATTTTCTCTGAAGCACTTCATGGATTTCATAAGCAACACACTATAGTTGTTATACAGAATGTAAAGGTAAAAAAAAATTATATATATATATATATATATATATATATATATATATATATATATATATATATATATATATATATATATATATATAAAATGTTATCTTAATTTTAGATGTCAAAAGGCATTTGCGGCTCCCAGTGTTTTCTTTTCCGTGGAAATTGGGTCCAAATGGCTCTTAGAGTGTTAAAAGTTGCCGTCCCGTAGTCTAGTATTATTGGTAGTGCTCATCCAATACCTGGTTTGACTACTCAACATTTCAGCTAAATCAAGTATGCTTTTGATGGAATCCAACAAATCTATGCTGAGAAGCATTATGGTGAACATCTGAAACCAAATGTTCCTCAAAGCAGCTCATAACAAATCAGCTTTTACAAAACATGTAATCTCACCATCACAACGCATCAATCAGGAGCCAGCTGGGTTCTCAATATATGAACCATTTGTTTCACTTTTAAAACATTTCCAC
>BRDA01074122.1:0-18286 GCA_036984385.1 Crenuchus spilurus | reverse complement strand
TCTCTCTCTCTCTCTCTCTCTCTCTCTCTCTCTCTCTCTCTCTCTCTCTCTCTCTCTCTGTGCTACAGGCCTACATTTCATTATTTCTCTCTGGTTGTGAGGCTCCACACTAGGGCAGGGAGATGTGATGGAATTGAATTCACAGTTGGCCTTTATGAGCACATGTCGTCAGCGTTTCTATAATAATGAACATGTTGTGAAAAAATAATGATGTCATGGGTGTCCTCACAATCCCCAACACTGATAAACTGCACACTTAATTCAAAAGAGGTTAGGTAAAGGAAACCATGGTGCGTTGATCAGATCTGGTGAATAAAAATATCATCTTAATGAGGAAAATAATTGTTTACACCTTTTAAACTGTGACACCACTGTTGTACTGGGACATGCTTATGCCAACTCATCAACCCTCAGTCAAATGAAATGTCCTGATGCATAAAAACAAGGGCATAGATGTGGTCTTTCATGGGCAGGCACACACAACAACACTTTTAAAGTAGATATGATCATCTAATGTGAAAACAAAGACTAGGGAGGATGTTACATATACAGAAATGATATTAACAGTGGGCTGTTTATAGTAGTTATTAATGAACTACTATACACAGTAACAGATTATGGAGATGAAAAGCCCCTGATGTCTCGTTTCTTTTTTGGTATAAAATGTGTTGGCATAACATGGAAAGTGAGCAGGTCATCTGAAGGACTAAATTTTGTGCTTGAGGCATGTGGACTGACGGCCCTGATAACTGACCAGCTCCACCTCCTCCATGTGTGATAGTAAGTAATATTTGCAGGTTGTGATGTGACCCTCAGATAGCCCCTCCATTTCTGCCAATCAGATGCTAGCATGCCTAAATGTCATTTTAGAGTCAGAGCCTCTGGGAGGCACAATTAGACCAATCTGCTCCAAAGATAATGTGAAGCTCTAAATACTAGTGGGGAAAATTCTTTACACCCAAAATATTGGTAGCAACATGCCCCCCCACTGTCCATATGCAAACTTACATCCATGCATGTAAAATGTCATGCATCACAGTGTTGTATCTGTGTCATATCACCCACCCCTGCTCACACACAACCTCATGGGCTGCTCCATACGCTACAGTACACACTGGCTCTGAAGTGCTGATGAGCTTTGGCATGCGGAAACACACGCAAGACTATTCAGATCTCTGTTCATTGCATGAATACTTTGCACGTCTTGTGATTATTCTAAGTCCTGTTTTTTTCATGCATTGCCTTTATTTGTCCCTACCCAGAGCCTGACCATCTACACGTGCTGTTATTGTCTTATAGATTGCTACAGATTACAGCATCATCTTAAATAAGGGTTTCCAGCTGCCTTGGACTGAATCCTAGGCACTGACCTGTGCTGGAGCAGAGATTGCATGAGGTCTGATTTTCAGGAGCAGGCCTGAGGTGGATCTCTGGCTGCTCAAATGGGAAAAATCATAGATGAGCTGCTGCATTTGTTGCTGTAAATCAAAGGCTAATGTTTCTAACATGGGTTCCAATTTACTGGACATACTAGTGCATCTCAAAAGAGAATATGGTAATATTGTTGTTCATAGTTTAATTAATCATTCTGTGGGATTTCCTTATATGTGAGCGTGCCAGGACTTGACTTCGGATGCTGTCTGATTGCAGCTGCAGTTAGCATTGACTGATTGGTAGTGAAGCAGGTTAGGATGGGCTGAATAGTTTGTACAGGTACTCTGCTGTTCTAAGCTCTACTGGTCTGTATGTGGCCTACCTGTTCTCTTGTTGCCATCTGTCATTACAGTGGTATAAAAGCACAGTCATCTGAGTGCTTTTGTTTTATTGGGACACAACACCTTCTGCACAAGTCCTCTTGTAATGAGATCCTCCTCAGTTAATTAGTGAGTAACAGCAAATGCAGTGGAACGTAAATGAAGGCAGATGGGCTAATGGTTGCCATGACCTAGTTGTCTGTGTGTTATGTTTATTCATGAACATGCTCTTGGGAAGTGACAGAACTGTGTTATGGAAGGAAGCTGGATGCAGCCTACTGGGTTAAAGGAATTCCATTTGTTTTGTTGATTCTGTTCCTCTCTTAGAAGTCATTCAGGTTTGTGTCTTTTCAGCACACTTGTTGAAGTAGCCATGTTTCATCTGCTTGTTTTTTTTTTTTTTTTGCATTTTTGCCATTTTTTTTGTATTTTTGCTTTTTTGCCATTTTCTTTCTTTCCCAATGTGGTAGTCGGCAATTAACCCAACCCATTAGTGACTCTCCCCATCACTTTGCACTGTCCCTGACTGTAGGAGGGTGAAGACATGGACACGCCTCCTCTGTTGCGTGTGATACAGCCACCACCTCTTTTCGAACTACCACTGATACACCATCACTGGGGAGCCAACGCACTCGGAGGAAAGTGCAGGGTCTCTAGCTTCAAATGCACCAATCAGTAAACGCCTGTGACAGCGGACATTGCAATGTGTGAGTGATAGGGAGAGAGCGCACCATCTACCTGCCCAGAGAGAGCACTGCCAATTTTGCTCTCTTGGGTCCCGGCTGTTGATGGCAAGCAGCATGATCGGGATTCAAACTCGAGCTGCTTGTTGTTTTAAGGTTAGACTCGTCCCATCTGCTACAGACTCTGCCCATCACTTTGCAATGTCCCTGACTCTAGGAGGGTGAAGACAAGCACAAGCCTCCTTTGATGCGTGTGATCCGGCCACTGCTTCTTTTTGAACTACCGCTGATACACCGTCACTTGGGAGCCAGCGTGCTAGGAGGAAGGCACACAGGATCCCCAGTTCTGATGGACCAATCAGTAGACACCTGAGCCAGCAGACACTATAGTGTGAAGGTGATGGGGAGAATGCCATCCAACCAGAGAGAGCACGGCCAATTTTTGCTCTCTCAGGCTCCGGCTGTCGATGGCAAACAGCATGACTGGTATTCAAACTTGCGATACTCTGTTCATGGTGTCAGTGTCTTAGCCCGCTGAGCCACTCTGGGCTGCAAAGTTTTCTCCTCTTTAGTACGTTTACATTAGTCTAACGATGTGAATGTGCATTTGCTTTTTTTCATTCAAACGGTTTGCAGCTCTTTGAGATTACAGAAAGGACTTGGGAGCGACCGGTTATACCTTCCTGCTTTTCAAAGAGCAGAAACCCCATATAAAAGTCATGCCAGCCCCGTTCATCCTCTGATGAGTTGAGATTTGTGATGTTCTAAGAATAGCTCGACGGCTTGTGTAACAGGAAGAGGTTATTCTCCTGAGCAGAGCTTCCAGGAGCACAGAGAGAGTGAGGTAGAGAGAGGGAGGGAGGAAGGGAAGGGATTAACCTACTTACGCATGGGCCAGTGCACACCTGACCTGAAAGGATGAAAGCCACGTAGTGGGGAAGAGGGGCTTCCTCCTGCAGCACTTAACAGCCCTCTGCAGATCCATTCACTGTCCCAAGAGCTCACGAGGAATCACTGAGCCCTCAGGTAATGAGGTCCAATCGTATTTGGTAGCATAGCAGCTTAGGCTCCTTACCAAAAGACTGCACAGCTCATAACAACAACAGTAATACAAATAGTAATATTTGTTTATAACAGCAGTAAACTCAAAGTGCTACAAAGCAATTGGAGCAGAAAGCTATAAACAAGACAAAGACACATGTGAACAGAACATTGTCAGCACAAGTCAGTGTAGCTCATAGACATTCTTGTGCTGAAAAGTTCAACAAACAAACCAAAGAACAAAACAGTCAAATGATGAACTGTTGCCTTAAGCCAGGCTCTTTCATTCATGCTTTTAAGCTTTCAGTGAGAAACAGATAACAAAACACACAACTCGTCTCAGCAAAGGACGTGAAGCTGCGTTATAAGTAAGCAGAAGGGATTTAAAATCAGTGCACGTGTAAACACAGAGCCAGAGTGGTTTGGAAAGCACAGAAGTAATGTGCAAGTTCAATGAGGCTTGCATGACAACATGGGAAGCACATGTACTTTAGAAGAAGGCACCAGAAATGATCAACATGACTTATAACGTTGCAGTTATTGTGAAAGAAGCGCTGTAAACCTGGCAGTGTATTAAAGATGATATATGCTACTGCTCAGAAGTTTGGGTTCATCCATTAAACTCAGCAATGTTAATGACTAGATGTATTTCTATTTCAGATTTTCTAGCTATTTGGTGACTGTGATAAAATCCACAAATGCTGCTGCTCTAAATAGTCAGTGTTCTATGGTAGAAGGTGAAGTAGGACAGTGTCACTGCTTTTTACTTCACTTGTGGTGTTGACATTGAGTATATAGGCTTTAGTACATCTGTTTGCATCAACGTAGGAGATATAGTACATAGACAAGCTCAGTTAGCATCATTAATCATTAGAATAGATCATTTTTGTCTCGAGTATATCTTTGGAAAAGGTTCTCTTGTTCAACATTAGTGAAAAAGTGCTATAGCACTATTGCTACCTTCCATGATGTCTTGCATGAAATATGTGCTAAAGGCAGACAGTAAATGGCTGTACTAAAGCTTATAAACTCACTGTTAGCAACTTATGGGAGACAACAGAACTGAACTACAAAGCAGTGACACTGTTCTACCTCACCTTCTACCATAGAACACTGAGTATCTGGAGCAGCAGCATTTGTGGATGTTATCATAGTCACCAGTCTCAGTTACTAAACATACCCTTTAAAGTGATTTGTGGTGAAAAATACACATGTAAACATTTTCTTTTTACTTTGAATGTAAATGTGTTTGTGTCTGACATTCGCTTCTGTATGTTTGCGCTGGATCTACAAAACTAATGGAAGATTATAACCAGCAGTTAAAATTTTAAATATAAACTACATGCCTAAATTGTTCCACACTAGCTTCAGTCTTGTATCATGTTCATGTTCATGTTTGTGTATCATGATCTTGCTGGTGTAAATGCTCACACTATATAACCTGCTGATGCTGGGCAAAATTCAGACTTCAGGATGGCTGTCATTAGCTTTGTAGCTCCAGTGCAAATCTAATGAAGCAAGATTAAGATTTCCAACAACTAACATGGCTGTGCTGACAGATTACATTTGGATCAATTAGCACTGTCCCTGCCACTTTCTGAAACTGCTCACAGCATCTTTGTTTACCATTTTGGTTCATGCTGGACTGTTTTTGCTGCAGCGCCATTTTGAGGTCCAAACAGAGACTCACCTGCTCCATTATGTGACAATAAAGTAACAATCTCTGGCCAGCTGTTTTCTATCCAGCCAAATGAGTTAATGCAACACAGTTGACATTTCAAAAAACAGAACAAATTGTTTAATCACAATAAATAAAAACTTGTATTATTGTAATTACACAAATATATTTTTAACCACAGTGCTGATACTTCATGTAATGTTGAATTCTGATTGGTGACAAACATAAAACCTTTTGTGCAAAACATAAAACCATAAAACCTCTTCCTTTCAATGTCTGCACTTTCTTTTTCTTAAAGGGAACACAAATTTGAGGGGCGGTTAAATTAAACCCAACACTTGGTCCTCATTCTTATCCCCAGCGTTCTTGTCCCCACCCTTGTTTTTAATTCAAATGCTCTTTGTGTAAATGTGCAGAACTATCACTTTAATGCTGTTAGAGAAGGAGACGTAGAGGAAACAGGAGGTGTATGACAGGCTGACCCACAGGCTGAATGTGTCTTTAAGTGGGTTGTTAAGGAGGTGAGTTGAGAGTCCTGGCTAGGCAGCGTAAGGAGCGACCCGGCCTGTGGCTTTAGTTAATGATGTCTGGTGATGTGAGAGACACTCCACCAGTCTGACTCATCTGCGGCGCCTGTCCCCTTCTTTTGGCAGCCTTTAGACCCTTCTCTTGGCCTCCTGTCAGAGGAGCTGCTGGACGCTGGAGAGAATCCGGCACTGGAAGTGGATGCCACGAAGGAAGCGAGCACAATGGCCATGTCACATTATCCTTAATGACCTCTCACATTAGAATTTGCTCCGGTCCTTCCCACCGGACACTCAGCTCTGATATCTCCTCAGTTTTGCCAAGTGTGGGTCATATAAATTTATGTATCATAAGCTTTATTTTGCAAGTAGTTAATGTGGCATTTCATTGGCCCAAAGGATTAGCCATAAACCTCCAGGAATAATGTTGCTTTATCGCTCTCTGTTGTCGTAAATCTGTTTATGTATTGTAGCATGAACTAAAGTAGCTTAGATTGGACATTATGAATATGCAGTCACTTATGTGTGAGAACAGGCCCTTGGATATTCTGTATGTCTTGGCTTTAATGCTTAGCATCCCTTTAGTGGGTTTTAATTGGGTTTTTGAGCTCATTGTGGGACATCACCTTCCATATGGTGGTGTTTGGTTTCTCCTGTGTTCAGTCTGTCAGGTGCTTATCCTCTTAAGCAGGTGTCATTGCTTTCAGTGGTGGAGAGGGAGACCCGACGTGACTCATGTTTCAATAAACTGCTCCCTCAGATAGACCAAGGGTTCATTTGTTAATGATTATTTCTCACATTTTGCATGAATCATAGTGGTCTGTATTGTAACACGTATTTTAACAGCCTGTAAAATCGCGTCTTGGCGTTTGCTCTTGTTTGTCACACATAGCTGGCGACAGCGGTGTGTGCAAATATAAAAGGCATTTGCTCTGTGCACATGCTCGAATGAGTCAGCCTTGTTTCGCTCTCGGCGTTCCCTTCCAATGCAGCAGCTCTCCCTCCCTCCACTCTGTCCTTCATCCAAACAAGCCTCGTCTGCTGTTCTACCTGACTGTACCCCGCAGTGTAGCTGCTCTCAGCCCGCGTCCTTCCCCACATTCCTGTCTCTGCTCTCTCAGTTCAATGCCATCCGTCTCTCTCCATGGCCCCTCTGCACCACCCCGGACCTAATCCCACATTCCACGCCTGATAATAGTTTCCATGGCACTGCTCACGTTCTGTTCTCTCCTGTCTGAATACGAGGAACAGATGGCACAGCTGAAGTATGGACGGACGCTGAAAGACTGGCCGATCCCAGACAGCTTACAATAACGCAACAGAATATTTCAGCTCAGTTCAGAGGTCAGTGGATGAGGCAGAGGGCCTCACGTAGTTGTTTAGTTCATATTTTCAATCAATCAATAAATGATGCTACTACTGAATTTGGTAGTTAAAACTAGATATGCACTGAAAGCTGGGATGTTCAGGGCTGATATGTTAATATATAATTAATTAGTAGCCAATACTAATATTATACTAAACAAGCAATTTTATTGTAAATAATGTAATGAATTGTCCAGGTCTATATTAGTGCAAAATATGATGCCTACCACAGTGTTGATTCACCACCCTGAATAACTCATGCTGGGCAGAAATACTGCAGCCAGTACTGCAGTGATACTCAGCGCCGTTCATCAGGAAGACCTATGTAATGATGCACACCATGATAAACGGACAAAATTCTCACGTTCACTGTGGTAAACAGCCAAAGCATGTGAATATATTGCTTTATCACTGTGTTGGCCCTAATTCACGTTACATTATGGCCATTGGCAGCCATTGCAGGGATTCTCAAAGTGGCCAGTGGAGGGGTGTAGAAGAAGGAAAATTCACACATCTAGGACACAAAAACGTTTGGAATTATCCATAATTTCAGTATGGGTCTAATAACAATAATTAAGTTTTTATATTTCTCAGTCAATATTATATATTGGCCACCAAAAACTATGTACAGTGCCATTTAATCTGAAGCTTTAGCATTAGCTAGAAAACAGTTGCTATATAAGCCTAGTTAGTTGGAGTGGCATTAGGGAGTGGTTGACTAACATTCAAAATACAATATAAGACTAAACTAACATTGCAGGATTGCAGGATATTAAAGAGTGTATCAAATAAAGGCACTTTGCCTGCCAGAAGAGGATGAAGAAGAGGCTGCCCTCTAAAATATAATTCTGACCTTTGTTACCTGAAAAGGATACACTGGTGCTGTATTTGCTGTATCTGGGCATTGGGCCTCTCTCTGAGTACACCGTGCATTGTATTCAGTTATGGTTAGAAACGCATGGCTCACCAGTGTTTAGGATCTAGCGGAGGCACTCGGTTTGAGCCCAGCACTGAGGGAATGCTGCCAGAGCTGATAATCCTCTATCTGAGGAGCGTGGCGGCCCTGAGCGTTTAGATTGAGCTCCCCAGGGCTGGATACTGCGGATGGTGCTCCAGTGGATCGGCCACTAACTACATCGCACAGGGATGTGCTGAAATGTTCTGCACTGCAGCAAATCCTACTGAGTATCTTTAACACATTTTAGGTTTGAATACAGCAGGTTATAGCAGCTGACGGCCTCATCCAGCTTAAGGATGGACGGAATGTTGATATGTTGTTGTCATATATTTTACTTCATTATGCTATTCTGAGTACGTGAGTGTAATCAGTGCTTTCACAACACTGAACAACTGCACATATAAAATGTCAAGTACAACAGCTAGATTGTAACGACTGAATAAAGCTGAATAAGTGCCACCATGTTGACTCTGACTACTGGTGACCATATGGAGAGTGTTTCTCCAGAACATCCCGTCTTTTGGATGGATCTTCAGGTTTCTTAATGACTCCTCTGATTGTATCTGTCCGTCTAGTTGATGGTTATCCTCTATTACCTTCAGCTGTTTCAAGATATCTGTCTTTTAAAGTGATCTGGTTCTTCTGATAATATGTCCAAATTGGTTATCTGAGTTTGGCTGTCCAAAGATCTCTGTCCTGCTTTTTTACTGTCCAGCTATCATGTCCATGAAGAAGCAGAGAGAGTTGGATGATTTTAGTCTTCATTTCAAGAGATGAATGCCTATGTTTGAAGATCTTTTACATATGAAGATCCTTGTTCTACTGAGGAAAATGTGTTAACGTTTGAATCACAGGAAGGACCTTTTTCCAGGTCTACGACCGAAGATATGCACACGCCTCCTTCATTGCATGTGATACAGCCACTGCCTCTTTTCAAACTACCACTGATACACCGTCACTGGGGAGCCAACGGGCTCGGAGGAAAGTGCAGGGTCTCTAGTTTTGAATTGACCAATCAATAGACGCCTGAACCAGTGGACATTGCAATGTGTGAGTGATAGGGAGAGTGAGAGCACCATCTACCCACCCATTGAAAGTGCTGCCAATTTTTGCTCTCTTGGGCCCCGGCTGTTGATGGCCAACAGCATGACCGGGATTCAAACTCACGATTCTCTGGTCATAGTGTCAGCGTCTTAGCCCACTGAGCCACTCGGGGCCCGCGTGGTTATACTTTATAAAACTTGACACAGACAATGCTGTCTGCAACATATGTTGTGTAATGTCAAGCTGGCCACACCTGATGAGCTGAAGAGTGAACCATACTGTATTTCATAGTCTATAAGCCAAGTTCCCCACATCAGCTGCAGGTAGCATTAGTAGTGTGTAGAGGTCAGACCCTCCGTGGATGGTGAAACTTTGAGAGGCACTGACAGCTTCATCAGCATCTTCAGGCAGTTTAATTAGCTATTTGGGTGAGTTGTTGCTGGAGAGCTTTTTTGCTGTGTGAGTTATTTTGCAAGAAATATTGTATATTGTAATATGTATACTCTCTGAAAATATTTTGCCTGGAATCAGCTACCATGAGAGAAGGAGAAGATGACGATGAAGTCAAAGTCAGATCGCTCTTGCCAGCTTGAATGTTGACTTCTGTGGGTCAGCAGATTTCACTTGGCAGGAGAGAGGCTGGCATTCGTGCACAGAGCCTGGTGATTCTGATTCCCAATGCCCAGGAACAGATGTCTGCTCGCTTCAGCTGGCCAGTGGATATGCCAGCTTAAGCAGCAAGGAGTTTGCCACTTTGTACTAAGAGAGGACTATGCCATTAAGTACAATGTTGATGGCCACTTTAAACCAATAGGCTACACTTTGATTGAGTGCAGTTGCTCCTCATTAACAGATAGCTGTATATGCTATGCACTCAAGCTTCTAATTGCACTAATAGCTTCTGGAAAGCAGCTGAAGGTTATCTACAGAAGTCTTCATGTGTAATGTTAGCGGCAGATGGCAAAGCAGGCTAATTTAACAGAATTCAATGTAACTTGTGTTGACTACACAGGAAGCGGTTACGCTTCTGCACTGATATGTTGAATTTTCTGTAATTGAAATCAGGATCAGGAAACGGTTGTCCTTCACTTCACTACCCAAACGTAGGAGAATTTGAATTTCTAACGAAGCCACAAATGAGATGCAGTTTACAAATGTTTTGAAGGTTGTTTTATGCACAGAAGCAGATGCTTAGAGAAGGTAACCTCAGATTACCGCACTCAGAGGTCAAGCGTGGGGAGCACAGCTCATATTGTTTACATGGATAATCTGCCCCGTTCAGAAGGGAAGCTTTTTAAAATGTGATTGGTTGCTTTGGAAGACTTGGGGTTGTCCCCAGTGTTCCAGACTTCCAGGATGTGTTATTTTGTTCTTTTTCTATGTATTAGGTTACGCAGGACCCCTCTTCCTCACTGTAGCTGCGGAAATGATGATGAATCGCTATGTTGACCTATTTTATGGCACGCCTGATCTCCAGCCATTGATTTGTGGCCAGATGGGAAATCAGAGGATTTGTGCCTACATTTATTTGCCTTGAAATTTCTGGCACAGTGGAGATTGGGTTTTACGCTTGTCGGCCTGTATTAGATAGCATTTTGAGATCCACAAAAAGAACAGTCTTGCTCTTAAAGCATTGTTTTTTTTAAAGTAGTCTACAGTGGACTGTGCTGTAATCATTGTACTCTTCATATACACCAAAAATCATATTCATTGTTATTTTGAATTGCACAGAATCTTCAATCTCAGGCCCCTCCATGTGCTGCTGGCTGACCTTAAACAAACCATTAGTACAAAGTAAGATCATTTACTGGATCGGCATTATTTATCTTTTGTGGTTTTGACCTACCGCAAACACTATGAAAGAGGCTGTCAGACAGATGTGGTGTTCCTAGCCTCTAGTTTTGTGTGAGGCCAGCCAAAAAATTGTTTAAAAGGATCTGGGCTGTGCTCGTATTTTTGCCTGTATAAACACTATGGAACATTAGAACCAATACAAATAAGCATTAATACAATAAAAAAATGTTTTAGCATTTTTTTGTTACTTTCCATTCTTGATACATTAGAAGATGACAGTTTGAGACCTTATGAGACTCCCAACTATTGCATATCAGGACTGTGTATTGGCAAGAACACGGTCATGCAATATGTATCATGATACAGATGTTACAATTCAATAAATTGCTGTATCAGTAATATTGAAGATTTTTTAGTGCATTTAGACAATTTTTGGTCGAAACTGAAACTGAACAAAATTAAACATTTGGCTACTGAATACAGTTTTCATTTCTATAAATCAGTATAAATTGAGCAACAAACTATTTCCCAAAAGAAGTCAGTTAGTCAGGAATGAATGTGTGAATAAGTTAGTTTGACATCATTAAGTTTAATAACATGACTTTTTGTATATAAAACAAATGTTAATATGTAAATATCTATGAAGATGCATGTATGTTACATTATTACTAATATTTAAAAAAACAATGATGTAAGTCACATTGAGGTTGTGTGTGTTTGAGTGTTATTTGCTACAGACACTGAAACTTTTAACATTTCTTCTGGTCATCATAAAACAGTCCCTAACACTGCAGCTGCCGGAGCAAACACAACACAAGCTAACCAACACAAAACAACAAAACAAGCTAACAAACTCAAAGCAAGCTAGCAAACACAAAGCAAGCTAACAAACACAAAACAAGCTAACAAACACAACACAAGCTAACACGCACAAAACAAGCTAACAAACACAACACAAACTAACAAACTCAGAACAAGCTAACAAACTCAGAACAAGCTAACAAACACAAAACAAGCTAATATACACAAAACAAGCTAACAAACAAAACAAGCTAACAAACAGAACACAAGCTAACACGCACAAAACAAGCTAACAAACACAACACAAACTAACAAACTCAGAACAAGCTAACAAACACAAAACAAGCTAATATACACAAAACAAGCTAACACACAAAACAAGCTAACAAACAAAACAAGCTAACAAACAGAACACAAGCTAACACAAAGCTAAGCAGTTGTGTTCTGGCTTCATCATAACAAGTGTAGTTTAGTATAGGTTGTGCTTGTAGTTTGCTGTCTTCTTCCATTTCACCACTAAACTGTAAATGTGCTGGTGAATCTGTGTTTTGTTAACTTATGAGGAAAAGCACAATTCTAAATGTCAAATGAGTGTCCAATATTAAACTAACTTTACTGGAGTAAAGCTTCACTCTGCATCCAGGAGCTAGAAGAATGTAACAGTGTCAATACAAACCTCATTGTTCACTATTTGGTCTTTTCACTTATTTTTTTTGCCATTTTCAGTCGAATAATTTTGGTTGCCAAATATTTTGTGCTTCCCTAAGATTTTACTATCAGTTTGAATATTTATGGATAGTACAGGAACTGGTGGTTCAGTTTTCATAAAATAAACAAAACAGGAAAACTACCACAGAAGGAAAGATGAGTCTAAAAATACTTGAATGAGGAAAATGTAAAACAACAACAACAACAAAAAAACGGTAAACTGGAGCATTATTGGAAAGATTACATATTAATATCAGTAAATAGAAGACTTAGCTTATTCATTTGAACACATTGAGAAATCCCATCTCAACACCAATGCAATGTTAAAGCTGTGGTTTGCTTTGAAGGACTGTTCTCAATGCAAACAAATATCAGCATTTAAATCTTTACAAATAAATAATATGAGAATTTTATTTGATGATTTTTGGCAAGAAGTCATATAATAAGTGTAGGAGCATGTTAGAGGCCCTGCTCATCCATTGCATGTTGGGGTCCTGTTTGTCAAGCTGAGGATTATTTTCTGAAACTGACCAGTGGACGGTACCTTATCACTTTTATAATAGACTTCTAGTCAATAAGAAAAGACTATTTCTCTTTCTCTCTCTTATGGTTTAAGGCTTTAGTGCAGCACTTTGCTTACATAATCACTGCCCAAATCTATCCACAGCTCACAGTTTTTCCTGGATCCAGTGTCTTGCAGACGTGGGTGAATTTGCCCGACTGCTGTGTCATTGTCACACAAGCCACACCGCACTTGGCCTGTTCAGAGAGATCAGGGGTTTCTTGCTGTTTGTCAGCAGAAAGAGCAGAGCCGGACAAGTCTGATGTGGCCGTTTGCTGTTCTCTTGTCACTGGAGAACTGTCACAGACTAGCTCAGCTGTGTGCTTACACAAGCACATGCAGAGGCCGAGCCCTGTCTACTGTCCACCCGCTGAGGTCACCAGACAAGCTCAGTTGTGAGCTTTGTCTCCTCTGCAGTGCCCCTGAGCCCGCAAGCTGGATCCAAGAAAAGAACAGGACATGCTCCTTCATGGCTACACTGAAGAGTCTTTTTGCTTTAGAGCCTTTTAACTGCACTCTGCTTGTTCATTTATTAGCTGTGCAGTTCAAGTGTTTGTCCCCAGATCCAGACAGAGTACTTTAATTCTGGGTATCAGCCTGTACCAAACAGATCTGATGTGTGTTTTCGTAGCAACACTCTTTCGGCAAGACCAGCTTGTAGTAAAATCACTTATCTGCATAGTGTGACCCCCTGGTCTGATATCTGTTTTGACCAGAGTGAACATTTTATACTGTGTTTAATACTGTTTATGCTGCAAAATCACTCCAACCTTTGATGAAGTGTCAACATTGGTAGGAAGGAGGCAGGATCTACGTGCAAGCAAGGTTTTATTCAGTGACAACAACTAGAACAGAATCCTTAGTAATCACAGAGTAAACTCGACAGTGACGGTGATGAGACTTGACAAAGAACAAAGGGAACGGCGGGAATACTGTATATACAAGAACCAGAGTGAGGACAGAGAACCAGGGCTGTGGAACATGATATCAAGGGGCGTGACTAAGGCTGGTCCAGGCAGAGACAAAAGGTAGACACATGCACTAAAACAGAATGTAAACAAAAACAGAACGCGGCACGAGCAGAGACAAGACCGAGTCCTGAACAGAAACAATAACAGAGAGACAACAGAGCTGAGTCATGAACAGAGACTAGAACCTGACATGTACATATAAGCATTTTTTGGATTACTAATATAAAATAAACATTTTGTAATTGGAGTTGAATGATTATTAGCCCTCACCAATAATTATAGCTGATATTTAGTGTTGCATTGTAAGGGACCGTCTCACAATTACCAGAAGACGTGTGAAGTGTTTTAGTGTCTGTAGCCAATGACACTCACATTAAACACACAACACATTAATGTGACTTACATCAAGTCATTTTTATCATTTTGTTTCATGTTTTTTAATGAAATATTAGTAATAATGTAACATACATGCATATTCATATATTATTGTCTAACATTTGTTTTATATGCAAATATAAAGTAATAATCAATTAAACTAATGTTATTAAACTTAATGTTGTTTTATTATTAAAAAACACACATTCATTCCTGACTAACAACAAGACTTGTTTTGGTAAATAGTTTAGTTACTAATTTTATAATCATTTATATGAATGAAGAACCATGTTCGTTGTTGACCCTGTGCACAGTAAATCAACACAAACATGCTTTTTAGTGTTTTTACAACTAAAGGTCAAAGCACTTAATTTTTAAAATAATGTTCTGCTAACTATGTTCATGTAATGTAAAATAATTTTTACATATCACTACAAATATCATGTTTTTATTAAGTTAAATATTGGTTGTCGATGTCCTTGATTCCTAATGATCACTATTGTTATCTGTCCTGTAAAAAAAACAACAAACACAGTGTTATGTGCTATGAAACTTGTGTTCACATGATCCAGTAAGTGATAACAGGCTATTAATTTTGAGTACACCTCCAAGATCGCAGTATAATCACAGTATAGGTCTTGATTTCATTCTTGTGCTGCACCTTATGGACGTGCAAGGGTTAAGTGCCTCACTCATGGACACTGAAGGTGTGTGTTGAGTTGTTTGCACCTCATTCTCACATGTCATTGGCACAGTGCTGGCCTGCATGTCATGCTGGGATTTGCTCTTCTGACGGTTTGTTAACCTGGCTGTGATGGTGTAATCAGTGTGCTCTAATACAAGCTCACTTATCTGTATTAATGATTGATAATAGTGCTGTTAATGGCACATAGGACGGAGTTGAAGGGGTGTCATTGTGATTTCAAAATTCATGAAAGGATGCATATGTTTTTATATAATATTAGCAATGATATCACAATACTGGATGCCAGATTATGGCTGTGTGTTGGCAAGAACCTGAAACATGTGGTATGTGAGAGAGGACTTATGAGTCAACATATTACAATACTATGAGCAAGGTGATATATTGTGGTTTTTCAGATTTATTCATTGTTGGTAACAATGCTAGTCCCCTAGGTTTGTTTATCATAACATTAGTAGTGTGCCATATGTTACATGTTTCATTGGAGTGGAAGAGTGTAATGACTGAGTATATACAGTCATGGCCGAAAGTGTTGGCACCCCTGAATTTTTTCCAGAAAATGAAGTATTTCTCCCAGAATATTATTGCAATTACACATGTTTTGTTATACACATGTTTATTTCCTTTGTGTGTATTGTGCCCCTATTGGAGTCTATTCGGTGATGCTGTACTGTCTTTTGTCTCTCCAAAGCCTTAAACGTGAGTTAAATGCCTACTGCTGTTATAACAGTGGCCCTGACTGTCATTTTTGTTCTGCTATTCATAAATCAGCATTCAAGGTCACCTTGCTGAAGGAGGTTGTTGCTGTAGAAATAAGCGTAATCCACGAACAAGGAGCTCAGTAAACGTATTAGTGTTCTGCAGATGACATTTTTCAGTTAATCTGATGGATTTTCTAAACAAGATGACTCAGTGTCACATCACACGTCCTTGACTGGCTAGTATGTCTTTCTGCATTGACTTGGAGAGGGGCACTATGCACTCTTCATTAATAATAAACCAGTTAATTGTTTGGCTGATTTCTTGGGCCGGTTATTATTACAGACTGATAAACCTATCCTTTTGCCTCTAGCCATCAGATATTTTATTTGTGATATTTGTATTTTTTCCAAACACAGAGGCATCAGAGGCATCGGCCATTGACAAACCAATTATGGCCGGTCACTAATTTTCACCCACTGAGAACACTTGAGAACACTTGCAGACTTTTAGGCATAGATGTGACTTTTGCTGAGAATTGAGCTCAACAGAACCCAATCCTTCTCTCACAGTGTCGAACAGCTTCTTAGCACGTGAAGTGAATACTGAGTGATATGAACAAAATGCTAGTATGGTGAATCTAGTGTGCTAGAATGCTAGTATAGTGAGTTTCCTTTACCAATTCAATTCTTTCAACTATATTTAGACTGAATGTTTAGATCTGTTCTTAGTTAACAGATCAGATTTTTAAAGATCAGACTGTAGCCATATTTGGTTGCTGTAATAACAAAAACAAGAGATAACTTTATGATGTGTAACTGCTATAACAGGCTAATAAAATGGTTGTGCTATATGTCACGGCAGTGCTTTGTTTTTATTAGCTAATGCATTGACAGAACATAACATTAATGTAGACTAACTCAATCAACAAACCGCTGCAATGCTGCTGTACATTTCTGTCTTAAGTGTCAGATGCACTTGGGAGTGTCTAGAAAAGTGTTTTAGAAATGTGTCTGTTAATAAGTAAGGCTCCATTCACACCTGCCATTAACATCCTGGGTGATCAGATCATAAATGTCCAGCACAAAGCACAAGTCTGAATGTACACACAATGTACACGCAAACACAATGTGTTTCGGCACCCACTGTCATACGATCACTCGTACCTTCATTGGTGGTGGTTAGAGATGCATATTTGTAGTGTACCAGCTTCAAGTTCCTAAACATTCACGTGGAATTTAAACACCTCTTTTTAAAACAGGAGCAGCAGCAACCTCACAAACCTTTGCCGCTGTGCTGTTGAGAGACCCTGACTGGCTGACAGTGTGGTATAGCAGTTTCAGAATAGCTGATACGAAGGCCCTGTAGAGAGTGGTGAAGACTGCACAGCTCCCTTCCATCAGACACTTTTAATGGCAGCTCTGTCTGAGCAGAGCGACCAGTATCACCAGGCACCCCCTCCACCCAAGTCACGCATTATATAACCTCCTACATACAGGAGGATTCGGGCCAGAACCAGTCGACTCAGGTCCAGCTTTTTCCCAAAAAGCATCCCACTGCATTTTTTTTACCCAATATTTTCTCCCCAATGTGTTAAGTAGCCAATTGACCTGCCCACTCATTGACTCTCCCTATTACTTATAATGTCCCTGACTCTAGGAGGGTGCAGACTAACACAGTCTACTTTTCAAATATATAACATGAATCAAAATATATTTTTAGGTTCTTGTGAGAGGAACTTAAATAAGCAGAGACACGTCTGTGAGAGCGACTCAGACAGCTGCACATATCTTCCTGCCAAAAGACACAATCTGTCATTCATATGATAAAGACATGGTAATTATGGACATTCTATTGGTGGGTTCCAGCGGCCTGGAATCTGTGGAATGTGAACCGAACAAAGAGCTCTCACTTGCTTGTTTACACCTATCTCATAAATATTCAATGTAGGGTTAGTGACTGAGTGAAAAGACTGTGTCACGACATTTGTTAGGCATTAGAAATAAAACTGCATAAAATTTCTAAAAACTGTAATGAACACTGTGTAGGTAACACCTCTGTTTATTCAGTTCAGAGCTCAAAAGTCTTGGCTAGAAATGTTTAGAGTGTGTTTTCACAAATATCACCTTTGAAAATAGTTTTTTTGAAAGTTTAGAGCAGATTTAATCAAAATATAGATTTATGACACTCCGACTGTTTTGACACTGTTGTTGCCGAGTTTGTGCTGAAAAAAAGTCTGTGTAACACTTTGGAAAATCATAATTTTAGATGAGTGTAATTTGTAAAAATGTCAGTGCATGTCAGACTACATCAGTGTCTGAAAAACCCTCTGACTCCAGGGGGTTAAACTACTCTTCTATTTGTATATTTATTGCATTTGTATGCAGTATGTATTGCTAGTATATGTACAGTCATGGCCAGAAGTTTTGAGAATGACACAAATATTATATTTTCACATGATCTGCTGCCCTCTGATTTTTATGTGTGTTTGTCAGATGTTTTTATCACATACAGAAATATAATTGCAATCATATTGTAATGTTGAGGAACACTCAGACTGCAGATTAAGAGACACAGAGGTGGTTTTTAATGAAAGGCTGTGTTCACACAAAGAGAGCAAAAACGG
>BRDA01074116.1:0-21984 GCA_036984385.1 Crenuchus spilurus | reverse complement strand
TGAACAATCCAATTTCCTCACTTACCTGTATACACTGTATACACACTGTACTGTGCACTTTATATTCATTCACATTCATATACTTTATATATATAAAAAAAAAAATTCTATTTACTTTTTAAATTATTTGCACGTTGCACTTTATTCTTTATTTAGATTTTACTTTTACTCTTATTTTACTTAAAAAAAACACCTTTATCCTCAAATAGCATTGTGTGGGCAGACTGTTGTCTAAGCATTTCACTGCAAGTTGTACCATGTATTACTATGTATGTGACAAATAAAATTTGATTTGATTTGATTTGATTTGTTAAAGGCTGCTGAAAGGTCAATAATGATAATAACTAATTACAGTCTAGCAGACATAGCTGTCCTGAGCTTCTGAGCCACTGTTATAAGGGCAGTTTTAGTTGAGTGCACCAGTTTGAAGGCAGAAAGGTTGTGGTCCTGGAGCTGGTTCTGGGAGAGAAAGACAAACTAGTTATAGATGGCATATTCAAGAGTTTTTGGTGAAAAAAGAAAGTAATACCAATCTATGGCTGCTGACATCAGAATTATCCAGCGTAGGCTTCTTCAGGATGGGAAGCACCCGAGCAGTCTTGAATACAGATGGAACATAACCTGATGACAGACAGCTGTTTATGAAAGAGATGAAATGTAGTAAGTCAGGAGAGATGGACAAGAGCTGTGTGGATGGTATGGTACAAAGTACAATCTAGTTATCCATAAGTGGGAAGCCAATGTGTGCAAACACATTGTACCTTACCCTATTCATCAAACAGCTGACCAGGTAAACACAGCATGAATAGTAACAGCTGAAGCTCCAACCAGCAAAATAAAATAAAGTCCAACATGCTAAAGTTACTATATTATCTATTAGAAATCCATCCAAAAAGTGAGGTCAGGCATAGACAGTAACTATCAGAAAAGATAGTAAAATAATGAGATGAAACAAAACAAACACCGGAGAGTAGCAGCAGCTAACATGCCTGTGTTCACTCAACTGGATGTCAAGTTGACATTAGACCAACATCAAACATATGTTGATAGCTGCCATCAAGTCAATATAATGCCAACATCAGACAATGGTTGACAGCCAGATTGAGAGATAAAGATGAGTTGACTAAAGAAGAGATGAATGAATCAGAAATCAGAATCAAAATCAGAAATACTTTATTGATCCCAGAGGAAAATTATAAGTTGATCAGAGGGAAATTACAAAGAAAGGGATGTATAGCAGTTTCAAGTGGGAGGGAGGAGAAGGATTCAAGTTGTGGATGAAATGTTATGATAATTGTTGCAAATTAGAGGGAGACAGACAAGCTGCCCTTTGTCACTGATTCTGTTCATAATTTTTAGGGACAGAATTTCTCTACATAGCCAAGTGGTGGAACGTGTTCAGTTTGGTGACCTCAGAATTCCATATCAATGTTTTGCAGATGATGTGGTCTGGCTGGCTTCATCAGACCAAGACATCCACTTCTCACTGAACCAGTTTGCAGCTGAATGTGAAGCAGCTGGGTTGAGTGTAAGAAAGAATGAGATTGTGGATACAAGTGGCTGAAATGAGCTTTCTTTGAAAGGTGTCTGCTCTCTCCATTAGAGATGAGGTGAAGAGTTCAGACATGTGGGGAAGGCTCTGAGTAGAGCCGCTGCTCCTCCATGTCGAGAGGAGCCAGTTAAGGTGGTTCGGGCACCTAGTAAGGATGCCTCCTGGACGCCACCCTGGTGAGGTGTTCCAGGCATGTCCAGTTGGGAGGAGACCCCGAGGAAGACCTAGGATATGCTGGAGAGATTATATCTCTGAGCTGACCTGTGAACGCATTGGAATCCTCCCATTTGAGAAAGAAGCAGTGGCCAGATAGAGGGACGCTTGGTCAAATTTGCTTAGGTTCTTACCCCCACAACTCAGACATGGATAAGCAGAAGATGATGCATGGATAGATGAGTAAATACTTCAGAGATTTTGGAGGAATACATTTTTGATGGTTAGCATCAAGCTGTTATTAAAATAAACCAATAGAAGTCATTACAATTTTCCAAAAATCTGAAAGAAATTAGATTTTCATTATTCAGAATTTGTATTTTTTATTTGAAAAGATTCTGCAACAAGAGATGCTCCTCTGAGTAAAACCTTCAGAGTTTAATAATTTAAGTAGCTGAAAAACAAGAGCACTGCATGGTGCTAATAATGTGATTTTTTTTAAATATTTTTGTCCTGCTGATTTACTTTTGTATTTTACAATGTGTGACATCCACATGTTTCTATTTTACACAAAGTGTACATCTCTAGAGTTAAGCCCCCCTGCAGAGTGCTGGTCATAAAGGAGTGAACAACAGGGATTTGACAATGACTTGCCTTTAATTCCTGGTGTATAAAAGCATCAGACAGTGCTAGTCTACTTCAAATTTACATGTCTTACTGCAGCCACTATTTTATTATTATTATTATTATTATTATTACTATTGTGATTATAGGTCTGTTTTTCAATAGTGGTCTATTTACTTCATGCTATTTAAACTGATGTACAATATTATGGATTCTAATTTTACTACATATTTGACTTTGGAATCACTGGAAATACTACCTTCTAATATTCTTCCAGCTTTTATATTTGGCACTTTTACATATTGTACCATTTTATTTCTCAATATAACTGTGTGTCTAACAATCACTTTGAACAGGAAACTTCATAAGCCTATGTATGTTCTGTTATTTAACATGTCCATTAGTGATATGTTGAATTCCACAGCCTTTTTCCCTCAGCTGGTGTCTACTATACTGTCACAGAACAGAACAATATCCTATTCTGCATGTTTTGTTCAGGCTTTATTGATACACATTTATGGATCAGCATCATTTCTCACTCTCATTGCTATGGCTTATGACAGGTACATTGCCATCTGTTGTCCACTAAAGTATAACACCTTGATGTCCCCAAATAACTTGTTAAAAATCTTAATTATAATATGGGTCTTTGATTTTACTACTATGGGTATATTACTTATACTTGTTTATCGCAAAGAGATTTGTAACACAAGAATAGTGGACTTGTTCTGTAATAATCCATCTCTGTTGAAGCTCATATGTGATGATCCGAGGGTGAATAACTATTATGGGTTGTTTACAATAGTTTTGTTTCATTGCCTGTCACTGCTTACAATGATTTTCACATACATCCAAATCCTAATCACTGTTGTCTCTAAAAGACAGTCGGATGCTAAAAGTAAGGCCATTCAGACTTGCAGTACACACTTAATTGTTTTCTTATGTTATGAGATCAGTATATTAACTGCCTTTTTGGCTCACAGATTTGAAGCAGCATCCCCAAACTTGCGAAGGGCTTTAGGTGCTTCTGTGATGATTTTTCCTCCTATTGTTAACCCTGTAATATATGGAGTGAAAACAAAGGAAATTCAACAGAATTTTATTTTATGTTCCCTGAAGAAAGTCTCGTCAACAAGACAGCAAACTAAAATCAGTAGAGGATAACAGGATACAGATATTTACTTTACATTTATGTCCTTTGTTTTTTAGATAATCTCTGGCTAAGAATGACATTATAAAAACAAACATTACCTTCAATAAGTATGTTAACAGGGGATTTGGAACTAGTGAAGGTTATAATGCATCTTATAGTTCAATACTACATCTTTAGTACTGTTAACAGTGTGGTGGCATATCACCGGCTTTACCAGTGCCAACATTATGTAGGATTGACAATGTAGATAATGTTTATTCAGCATTGTGGTTTTAATTATTCCAAAAAAGGAAGTAGCCTATTATTTATCATAGCATATTATGATGTGCTTCAGATTATTTTCCTGCTGCAGAACCCAAGAATGCATGAGCTTAAGGTAAGGAACTACTGGCCAAACATTCTCCTTCAGGATTTTCTGGTAGAGAGCAGAATTCATGGTTTCATAAATTACAACAAGTCATCCAGATACTGAAGCAGCAAGGCAGCCCCAGACCATCACACTACCACCACCATGCTTGACTGTGGATATGATGTTCTTTTTCTGAAATGCTGTGTTAGTTGTAACATGACGCACACCTTCCAAAAATGTTCCACTTTTGTCTCATCAGTGCTCAGAACATTTTCCCAAGTCTTGGAGATATTCTAGATGTTTTTTGGCAAATGTGAGATGAGCCATTGTGTTCTTTTTGGTCAACAGTGGTTTTGGCCTTGGAACTCTCCCATGGATACCATTTTAGCCTAGTCTCTCTCTTATTATTGAATTGTCAACACTGACCTTTACTGAAACTAGTCAGGTCTACAGTGCTTTAAATATTGTTCTGGATACTTTTGTGACCTCCTGGATCAGTCGTCAATGTGCTCTTGGAGTAATTTTGGTAGGCCGATCACTCATAAGAAGGTTCACCAATGTTCCATGTTTTCTTTATTTGGGGATAATAGCCCTCACTGTGGTCTGCTGTGGTCCTTCAGAACAGGGTATAATGTGTTGCTTTTTGAGATTATTTAGTCTACTTCATGTTGTCAGACAGGTTCTAGTTAAGTTTTTAGTTAAGGTTCTAGTTAAGGGGTCAAATACTTTTTCACAGCACTGCCAGTGACAGCAACACATGATGTTTGTTATTTCTAACCCTGTAAAGCTGCTTTGTGACATCACTTGTAAAAAGAACTTTATAAATAAATTTGACTTGATTTGATTTGAACTGAAGAGAGTATGCCATTGAGGAAGTCCACCACTGTAATGTTGTGCACTTCTCAACAATTATGGAAAATGTTTAATTGCAGTTAGTGTGGTGATCACCCAGATACACAACTCCCAAACATATATTTTAAAAGGAAGTGAAAGTGCAAAATCCCTAAACAATGTGCTTGCACTCAGATGAAATTGACATCTGCATTTAAACCATCTGTGTTGTGCACAAGGCACCTTGGCAACAGTTGAGGGTTAGATGCCTTCCTGAAGGGCACATCAGTATTGTCCTGCCAGGGGGACTGGCAGCCTTCTGGTGACAAGACTGGGTCCCTAGCCAGCAGGCCATTAGTTTCTGCACTGCCCCCATTTTTGCCACCACTCAGTGACATATAATATTGGATTAATATATTCAATAAATAACCAAATATAATATTTCTGTTTCTTTTGTTTATTTTGCTTCTGTTTATGTGCCTTAAGGACCAGATATATGATGTTTTAGGCCATATTTCTATCTGAAGAGTTCACAAAATGTAAATTACTATTGTATAAGTATTTATCATGTATTTATACAGATAATACATTCCAAACAATACATTTTGATTAGTAAATACTGCTGAGATAGATTTTGGAGAAATATACCTGATGGTTAGCACCAAGCTGATATTAAGAAACATAAATCATATTCTATTCTGAAGGGCTTACTGGAACATTTATATTTACATTTACATTTAAGACATTTAACAGACACTCATCCAGAATATCTTAAAAAGGTGCATTGCTGTTTACCTGAAGATCATTAGCTAGTGTGTTGCCAATGCCAAATACAAAAGTCAGTATGGATGCCTAGATCCACCATGCTCAGGCAACAATCCATGAATGTTAAATCATGTATGACTTGAGTACAGTCATTAGGCTTTAATATTTGCAAGATAAATGCTGATTTAAACATCCTGGATATAAATAGTCTTCATCATTGTCTGAACCATGCGCGTAATTTGTGGGGGGGATAGGGGGGTTATGACCCCCCCAATAATCTGATCCAATCACTATAACCCCCCAATAAAGTCACATAATTTCAATTTACAAAAACATATTTCATGAATAACTTGTTAATTTTCTTTATGCATGATCAATTTAGGGTAAAATACTAGTATGTTTAACCATATGGTAATGTAACCCCCCCTTTCCCCACAAAAACTTGGTATCACATAACCCACTTGTCTCCACCAAGCAGCGGCGCTCACCATTTCCTTGCTTGTCACAGTTGCCAGATTTGTGGTTTTGACGCCAAATTGGGCTTGTTTGAAAATCCCGTTGTGGGTGAAATTTGAAGCATGGTGGGGGCGGGTTTTTGGGCTACTTGTAAAAATTACTGTGGCTGCCAAAAAGGGAGAGAGAGAGAGAGAGAGAGACAGAGAGACAGAGACAGAGAGACAGAAGGTGGAGAGAGAGACACACACAGAAGGTGGAGAGAGAGAGAGAGACACACACACACAGAAGGTGAAGACAGTCGTTAGCTAATATGCCAGGTAAACAGGGGAAATACGGGTAGTGTAAGGTCTGGGAAAAAAAAAAGGTTTGATTGAATGGATTAAAAGTGTTCCTAATGAAGAGAAAAAGGCATATTGCAAAAACTGCAAATGTGAAATGAAAATGTCAGTTTTTTTTTTTTTTTTTTTTGCTAATTATGTTACTATTAAATGTTCTCGACTGGGATATAAAACTGTTATAAAAGAACTAATAAAACACTAATGTTACCATATTATTAATGACTGATAATAAATCTCTTTATTATTTAGTACAAAATACTAAGCCATACACTCATAGTTGTTTTGCCATTTGCTTCAAACGTGTGACAGACATATTTAGGACTAGTTTAAGCTTCTGAAGGGTGGGTTTTAGACTGACTTTGGGCTGGATATTTTCACTGGACCTGGCAACCCTGCTGCTTGTAGAAGCAGCTGCTGGGGGAGTGGGTGTTGTAAGAAAAAATGAAAAGAGCACCAAAAAGTGGACAAAAAAAAAATTTCTCATTGTTGGTCGACAACACCGCCTTGTAAAAAGCAGAAAAATCGAAACGAGGTAAATGTAAATGTATTGATAGCTGATGATTTAATAACTATGCCGCTGTGTATCAGACACACTATGAATACCCGTTCAGATATTTTAGCTAGCTCCGTTAGACCTGCTACTCCCTGCTCCTCATAACATTTTATGTATTTAGTTAATAACTAATATTAGTATTGATAACAGGACTGAAGATGAGAGTCCCATAAATGTCCAGGATGAGACTCGTTAACACATCAAGTTAAAATCTTTTTCTCTACAGAACGTGTTTAATAGTAAAGAGTTTAATTAAATGTTTAATTAAACTCTCACATGCTCACTGGAGAACAGACTGCTGTAAAATATTGCATTTATTATATTTAGCAGCCAAATTAAAACAGTTTCTTTAAATGTGGAATGAGGGGCTGCAAAATTAATTCATCATTTGTGTTTTTGACTTTCTTTCATAGATAATGGCTTCACTCACAAAATGAATGATTTGAAGCTACCACTGTCTTGAAGTCCTCTTATTTTATATAAATTAAGTACACAGCTGCAACTCTCTTGTTGTCTTTAAGTAATTTTGACCTGATCTCAAAATTTACAGTGTCATATATGCAGTGTTGGGAACGTTAATTTTAAAAAGTAATTAGTTATAGTTACTCACTACTTGTTAAAAAAAGTAACAGTTAGTAACTGAATTACTCTATAATAAAAGTAACTCGTTACCAGGGAAAGTAACTATTTGCATTACAGTTTAAAAAAGTTATATCTCAAAGAATAAGGATTTTTTGAAAAAGCAGTTTTCACAGTCAGTTGAAATGAGAAGATCAGAAAGGTGTTTGTACATAACTTTTGAAATTTATTGCACATCAACAGACCAGTGCAGTATAAAATCCTTTAAAATACCAAATCTTCGTAAAAACAAAAAAAAAAGCAAAAGTAAACAGTTACACAATATAAAGTGCATTTACATCTATCACATTAAATTCTCTCAACCTGAGACAACTGGTTTGTTCACAACAGAAGTAAACTTAACAACAAAACCTCTTTAGTCTTATTCTTCAAAAATCAAGCCTTTGCTGCTTGGCAGACTTTGCCCCGAGTCCTTTGGTAGTGGACGGTGGTTGCTAACTTTGTAGCTGCGTGGGTCGTTGTAAGATGCTTTATTAAATTAGAGTTGCTTACAGTGGATGTCGACAAAGTCTTCACCCGAGGACATAATGTACACATTACATACACGTTTTTGCCTTTAACCTCAATGAATTTAAAATAATGTTTATATCGCCACCTTGAAAATGCTAACTTTTCTTCGGCTTGCTTCTCTGCCTCTCGGCACACGTGTAAAATCACTGGCTCTGATTGGCTACCATAACGCTGCCTTAGCCAATCGCTTACTGACTTGAGTTAAACAGGTGTTACACCGAGAACTGTGACCTATCGAGATCTGTGACTTCTTCTGTCAAGTCACAGATCTTGACAGGTCACAGTTCTCGGTGTAACACCCGTTACTCCTCACTAGCCTGAGCAGAGGTCCGCTCGGATTACTGTTAGTATATCAATATATAGTAACGCACCACTTTTAATGACCAGTAACGTCTACGGCGTTATAACGACAGGAAAAGTAATTAATTATTTTATTCCGTTACTGACAAAATGATGTCGTTACGTAACGCCGTTATTTTTAACCCCGTTATTCCCAACACTGCATATATGTACATAGCTTTCCCAAACCGACAAAAATTTTCGTCATGATATTAGGGTGTCTGCAGGGTCTCTCCCTCTCTTAATCCCCCGCTTAGGAATGTGACACATTCACACCTTGCTGCACTACTTGTTATGCAAAATAAGCGCGTCTTCCCTCTGCCTCTCACACAGACACAGAACTCCCTCTCACAGTCAAGAGTTTTACTCTTTCCACAAAGTTTGAAGGAAAAAAATATTTATATATAATTATAGAGCAGGAATCATGCTGCACACACACACATGAGCTCAGCCGAGCGGCCGGCCACCCGGCCGAACACACGTGAGCTTCTGTGAAAGCTGATACACGCTGAAGCTCAGTTGTACAGAAAAAATAAAGCATATTTCGTTGTAATTTAGAATAAAATGTTATTTCAGTGGAGACTGTCACTGCTTGTACATACTCAGTGGAGACTGTCACTGCTTGTACATACTCTGTATGTAATACTATAAATTCTATTTTATTTGATATGAATGGGATGGTAAAGTCACTGCCGGCCGCTTCTCGTGCTTCACACGCTATTAAAACCTGCAGTACTGTATACGCAGAAAACTTCTAAGTAACATCTTATATATTATACATCTTATTATTCTTCTGCACCTGGTGTGTAAGTCTGTGTCTAATTTCAGTGGAGTAAAGTCACTGCCGGCTGCTTCACACGCGCTAATTCAAACCTGCACGTACTGTATACAAAGAACAGACCTGAAACACCCAGTTACATGAAATGTATGTCATTCACTTATTTATAGTAATATTACAAACAAAAGTAGAACATTACACATTACATTACTTGGACAGTTTCCACTGAAATTAGACACACACACTTACACACAAGAACAGAAACCACTTATAAAATAATGTTTATAGCTGTAATCGCATGTCCATGTATGTAACATGTAATGTCATTTTATTTGTAATATTACAACAACGATATACATTTTATTTTATATTTTATATTCACTTCATGACATGGTGCTTTTCACCATGCTCCACTGAAATTACATTTTATTTTAACAAATTACATGATTATCTGAAATTATTCTGAAATTATAATTTAATATATTATTGTAAATAAATCTCCACTGAAATTACATTTCAGTTATACATACAATTACATTCACACACAAAATGTATGATAATTTGTAATTATGTATGAAAATATTAAATTTCTACCTTCATAGCCAATACATACATTATTACATTATTACAAATTAAATTGAAGTAAATAGTATAATAATTATTAATAAAAAATTTTTTACAATAATAATATAAAGAAAAATACAAAACCAATATATACTTACAAACAAAAATATATTTTATAAAATAAAATAAAATGTATAATATTACATACAGAGTGTGTACAAGCATTGACAGTCTCCACTGAAATTATAATTCATTTTAAATTACAACAATGAAGTAGTTTATTTTTTCTGTAATGACACAAATGACATAATTATCATACATTTTCATATTATTACATATTTAACACAAATAAACAGAACCAGAAGAGACCTGGGTGTTTCAGAATCCCAGCAATCATTTACATAAGAATAGTTGGTAGCTGATGGCCCATCAGAGGGAGGGGGGAACAAGAATCTCAAAAAACCTGGGTCTACCACTAGAGGGAGAGGGAACAGGAGTCTAAAAAAAATTCAGAATGCTAGTGTTAACATAATTGCTGAAAATGACATGAAGGTTTTAGTCTGCTCTTCTTTAATTACTAATGGCTATATTTGTGGAATTGTGTCATAATTTCTCTTAGCCAAATTATAGTGCACCAGGTAAATACATACACTTGGAAAGTTGAGAAATGTAGGTGTCATATAATAGATTCTAAAAGTGTAAAATATTTGTTACTGTTGGAAGAAATGTGAAACATTTCTTAATTGTTTAAGGTGCAGGGTAAATACAAAGAAAGTTAAATAAATATATAGTAAAAACATTACAATGTATTTCTAATATGGTTAAGCCAAAATCTCCTGAATCCTTGTAGAAAAGAAAATGATTTAATAAATAAATAAATAGGCAGACAGTTCAACCCCCCCCCCAATGTTGGACCCAAAGTTACACACTTGGTCTGAACAGAGTGATTTTCTGCCTTTTGGACACACAAGGAAAGTTCATTTGACATTTTAGGTGCCAGGGCAGCCGTGGTCTGGTGGTTACTGATCTGGTCTTGTGACCAGAAGGTTGCTTGTTTGATCTGCCATCAGGTCTTGACTGAAGTGCCCTTGAGCAAGACACCTAACACCCAACTGCTCCTTGGGCACCATGAATAGGGTTACCTACTTGTTCTCTTAGCCTAGTGTGTTCACTAGTGTGTGTTTTACTGCATGGATGGGTTACATGTGGAGGTTTCTATTGTGTGCAATCACATTGATTGATGTAGTTGAATCTAATCTAATGCAATCTAGATAGAAAAAAAAATGTCTGGACGCTTGTTTTCATGCATCTTGAATGGTGGTGTGACAAGCCGAGTCAAACTTGAAGGGTCAAATTCCACTGATTTATAAAAGAGAAATCTGATATGAGTTGAAAAAATTGTCATCCACAACCACACCAAGGATCTGTACTTCTGCAGATGTAGTGATCAATGACTTCTTGAAGGTGATAGCAAGATCACTGACAAGACCTATAGTTGCAGAGATGTAGAGCAGCTCAGTATGGGGTTTATGTGATGGGCCATCATTGACATCAAGACATCAGAAAGGCAGGCTGAGATGCGAGTTGAAACCAGCCTAAGCTTGAGTTTATGGATTTAAGTAAGAAAGTAAGTAAAGTGTTTATATAGCACTTATCACAGACAGTACTCACAAAATGCTCTAAAAAATAGGTCATCCTGTTCAATCTACAATGGACAAACAAAACAAAAAAACATCCAAATGCTTGCTTAAAACAATGCAGCATTCTGCTTTGCCTGTGAACGGTTTCGAGCAGACCTGCAAAAAGAAGAAAATAGTGCATTGCAATAATCAATGTGAGATAAAAAAAAACATGAATAAGCATCTCCAGCTCTGCATCAAAAACAGATCTCAATTAGCTAATACTTGTCAAACAACAAGGACTAAAACACCCAAGTTACATAAACTTGAGTAGAGAACAGGAGAAAGAAGCCCAAGAGATAGTTTGATCAAAGGAGCCACCCTATCAGGAGCAACAATCAGAAATTATCAGTCATCCAGAATACCAGAACTGAATACTCACCAACATCAGGGGACATCAACAATGCACTGTAGACCCTCAAAAGGGCTGTCTCCAGAGAGTTATGTTTAACTTATCATAAATATCATACTTCTCCAGAGCAGCAGTAAGCTGGTTAGCTACCACTTTTTCTAAAATTTTAGACATAAATGTTTATCTAAAATAGTTTAGATATTGGTCTGATTCCTTGAATTCAGCAGCATCCTAATTTTTTTTTCATCAATAGCGGAACAGTAGCATGCTTAACCCTCTGCAGTCTGAGGGTATTTCAGACTCTCTGATGTAGTCTGACATGGCTAGACTTTTTAAAAATTACACCCATCTAAAAAGATTTTTTTCCAAAGTGTTACACAGACGTTTGTTCAGCAACAACAAACTCAGCAACAACAGTCTCAAAATGTCAGGCATACTTCTGCTGTCAGGATATGGACAAACATACAGACAGGAATGACAGAAAAAAGGTTTATTAAACAAAAACTGGGAAAATAAACAGAGAACAAGAGCAAAAACGTACACCTAACAAGACATAAAAACATCAATGAAGAACCGAAAGGAAGTAAGACACAACAGGGCTTATAAAGACAAATACTAACATAGAACAGCTAATACAAATAACAGGGGAGTGGCTAGACTAAAAACAAGAAGACAAAATAGACCATATAAGGAAACTGAAGTAAAAGACCTGACAGGAAGGGGCAGACCATGACACAAAACAGTAAGAGTGTCATAAATCGATGTTTGGATTAAATCTGCAATAAACTTAGACATCCCATAAACTTGTTTTCAGATGTGCTGATATTTACATTTACAAAATTTGGCAGATGTTCTTATCCAGAGTGCCGCACAACAGTGCTTTGTTGATATATTGTGAAAAAGCACTCTAAACATTTCTAGTCAAGACTTTTCAGCTCAGAACTGAATAACCAGAGGTGTTGGCTACACACTGCTCATTACAGTTTTTAGACATTGTATGTAGTTCAACAATCATGAGGTGACACTGTGTTTCACTCATTAAGAGCCCAAGACACACCTACAATTCAGGTGAAGAGTCTGTCCTGATTGTGTTGAGAGCCAAACTGTCCCAGGCCATCAGAGAAGTGAAGCATGCACACACCCAGAGCATCAACAGCCACTTTCAGAACAGAGGTGGCACACAGCACATGTGGCAGCACATCCAGGTCATCACCATCTACAGGTTTTCTCCACCTTCCTATGACAATGAGCTGTGAGGCCCAACAACATTCCTGGCAAAGTGCTCAGAGATTGTGCAGACCAGCTTGCAGATGTCTTCACACACATCTTCAACATCTATTTGAGCAGCTCAAATAGATTGTTCCAACATGTTTCAAGGTGACCATCGTGGTGGTGCCAAAGAAGTCATCAGTGCACTGCCTTAATGACTACTGCCCCATTGCACTCACACCCATAATGAAGTGCATCAAGAGGCTCATCATGAGGTACATCAAGTCCCTGTTCTCACCCTCAGTGGATCCACTCAAACTGCTCAATGGACAATGCCATAGCCACCATTTACCTTGCACTCACTCACATGAACAAGAAGGGCGCATATGTTAGGATGCTATTCATTGATGTCAGCTTGGCATTCAATACCATCAAGCCTCAGAAACTAATCAGTAAGCTCAATTTTCTGGATTTGAACATCTCCCTCTGCAACTGGATCCTGAACTTCCTGACCACAGTCTGTCTGGATCAGTACAAACACCTCCAGCACCACCACAGTGAGCAATGGTGTGTGCTCAGTCCACTGCTGTTCTGTCTACTGACTCATAATTGTGAAACATGCACACTGTCAACCATATCATCAAGTTCACTGACACATGACTCTGCTGGGTCTCATCAGTGCATCAAGCCCATAGAGAGGAGGTGAAATGATAGATTTAACTTTTTACCAGTTGTCCACAGTGGAATTTGACCTCTGCATTTAAGATTCACTAATTTGCCCATGTGTATTTTCACACAACATAATTTGACCTTTGCATTTAACCCATTCATGCAGTGAAACACACACACACACACACTAGTGAACACACAAGGCTGTGAGAATTTGTGCCCGAAGTTGTGGGCAGCCCTCAGCCCAGTTAGGGGTTTAGGTGCCTTGCTCAAGGGCACTTCAATCATGTCCTGTCTGGGGATCAATACCGGCAACCATCCGGTCACAAGACCAGATCCTTACCACTAGGCCATGGCTGCCCCCAAATCTCAGATGGCATTGGTGGGATCTGTGCACTGAAACACACACTAGTGAACACACTAGGCTTTAAGAACATGTGCCTGAAATTGAGGACAGCAAAATTCATGCTGCCCAAAGAGCAGTTGGAGGTTTAGGTACCTTGCTAAATGGTACTTCAATCATGACCTTCCCAGGGATTGAACCAGCAACCTTCAGGTCACAAGACCAGATCCCTAACCACCAGACCACAACTGCCCCTAAAACCAGAGAGAGCATAGACACTTTTGTTCTCTCAGGCCACAGTTGCCAATGGCAAGCAGCATGATTGTGATACAAGCTTCTCATATTGACTGTGCCTTAGTCTGCTGAGCCACTTGTAGGGCCCTCAGGGGATTACCTGACTGGTGCAAAGTCAATAACCTGTCTATGAATGTTGACAAACATTCATGTTGACAAAATAAGATGATTGTTGACTTTGATATATCACAGATAACCCACTGTCAACTGATCATTGAGGGCTACCCATGGAGATTGTCAGGAGCACCAACGAATGAACACTCTTTGGTGTTCAGCTGGTGGCAAACCTCACCTGGTCCCTCAAAACCATCACCATAAGCAAGAAAGCCCAACAACATCTCTACTTTCTGAAAAGATAAAAGACAGCTCAGCTGCCACCCCCCAAACTCAACACCTTTTACAGAGAAACCATAAAGTCCATATGTCATACAAAGCCCTTACACCATCTTACCAAATATTAAGACAGGTGGCATTGGCATCCCACAAGGTCTGGTCTTTGGTCTTCTTCTTTTCTCCCTCTCCATCTATCACTGCTACAGTGTATTGATAACACTCAAATTATCATAGTCAGATAATCATACTCAAATAATCAACACTCAGATTATTATATATATTTCACTCAGTCCTCAGTCAAACCTCAGGAAATTCATCCTTTACAACATTTTCTCTCAAGAGAAGCCATCCAGGTTGTTGTTTAGTCCCTCATCACTTCAGGACAAGACTACTGCAGCTCTCTCCTGGCTAGTCTTCTCATGCATACCATCAGGCCCTGGCAACTGATCCATAATGTGGCAGAATAACTCATCTTCAATGTTCTCTTCAATTGTAACTCCACTGCCCATTAGATTCAAAACCATGATGTTGCCATCCAAATTCAAGAATGGACCAGCTCCTACATACGTGATGGTAATGGTCAAAATCCAATCTGTACCAAGAGCCAGTTGGCCTTCAAGTATGGCTTGACTTGGTTTGGACCCATCTCTATGTGGAGCACTTCTAAGCATTAGTTTACATCTCTTATTGTAACGCATTGTAAAGCTTATATTGTATATAATTGTATAATCTTTCCTTCTTTCTAGGTATTAGTGATGGTTTAGTTCTAACAGTGTCTGAACTGAAAAGTAGTTTGGACTCTAACCTATCTGTACTAGCTAAGATAATTCTCTTAATGGAGACAAAACACTGTTGTACATCACTCTGGATAAGAGTGTCTGCATAATGCTGTAAATGTAAATGTACAATGGAGGAAATACTTATTTGATCCCTTGCTGATTTTGTAAGTTTGCCCACTGACAGATATGAACAGTCTATAATTTTAAGGATAGGATTATTTTAATAGTGAGAAATAGAATATCAAAAAGAAAATCCAGAAATTTACATTGTATTAAATATATACATTTATTTGCATTTTGCAGAGAGAATATCAACATTGTCATTGCTTTGCGATGGTCGGCTGCACAGACGAGTCACTTCTCTCCAATAGCATCTGTCTCTGGTTGCTTGTAGCAGGCTAGCATCTGATAATCCAGTTCATGTCTTGATGTTCTCCATCCAGGTTATTCTTGGTCTTCCAAGTTCTTGGTCTTTTGAGTTCTAGCATCTCATAGACTTGCTCAGTGGTCATCAATCAATCAATCAATAAAATTTTATTTATAAAGCGCTTTTTACAACTGATGTCACAAAGCAGCTTTACGGGGTTAGCAATAACAGACATAAAATCATTAATCCCTAATCCCCGGTGAGCAAGCCAATGGCGACAGTGGCAAGGAAAAACTCCCTCAGAGCTGGAGGAAGAAACCTTGGGAGGAACCAGAATCATCTACCAGAATGGTCATCATCTTCATCCATGAGATCTTCAGTAACTTCCTGATGCACTTGTTCTCAAAAGCCTGAATAGCTTTCTTCCTCTTTAACTTCAGTGTCCAGGCTTCACATCCATATGTAGCTACTGGCCAGACCAAGGCTTTCATCAGTCTTAGTTTGGTGTTGGTGCTAATTGAATTGCTTTTCCACATCTTTGTCAATTTGACCATCACCAACATGCCCATGGCCATTTTTGTCTTCATTTCATTGGCACAGTCTGCAGCTTTTGTTACTCTGCATCCCAAATACATGAAAGAGTCTACTTGCTGCAGAAGTCTTCCTTCAACTGTGATCTTCAGTATATATTCAGTGTACGTCATTATGTTTGTTTTAGCTGCATTGATCTGCATGTTATATTCCTTCGCAGCCTTCTCAGTTCAACTCACCAGCTCTTCTTACATCAATCTTTACATTACATTACATTACATTACATTGCATTTAGCGGATGCTTTTATCCAAAGCGACTTACAATAGTGGGAAAGTACAAATGCGAAAAATACTAGAGTTGTACTAGTATTTACTAATACTAGTATGCTAGAATTAACATTTCGATATTGAATGCTGAGTGCATATTAGTACTCATGGGGAGTATTTGGGATCACTAGAGCAGGTGTTCGGTTTAGAGTGTTTAAATAGGTGGATTGTCCACAGCTGGTGTGAGTTTGGAGTGGGCGTGCAAGGAAATCAGCTTCACGAGACTGCCTTTTTAAGCTGTGAGGAAACCGCCCCAAGTTTTGCCTTCACAGATACAGCTTAGAGAGTGGGCGTGGCACGCGCCGCTCAGCCGAAACTCGTACAAACAGTACCGAAACCGCACTAAACAGTGCGTTTAGTTTGCAATTGAAGCCAAAACAACAGCAGTCTGGTGGTGCTGTGTTCCTGATGTGATCGGTGACCTTGTCCTCAGCAATTTAGGAAATCAGCTTCACCAGACCGCCTTTTTAAGCTGTGAGGAAACCGCCCCAAGTTTTGCTTTCACAGATACAGCTTAGAGAGTGGGCGTGGCACGCGCCGCTCAGCCAAAACTCGTACAAACGGTACCAAAACCGCACTAAACAGTGCGTTTCGTTTGCAATTGTAGCCAAAACAAGAGCAGTCTGGTGGTGCTGTGTTCCTGATGTGATCTGTGACCTTGTCCGCAGCAATTTAGGAAATCAGCTTCACCAGACTGCCTTTTTAAGCTATGAGGAAACAGCCCCAAGTTTCGCTTTCACAGATACAGCTTAGAGAGTGGGCGTGGCATGCCCCGCTCAGCCGAAACTCGTACAAACGGTACCGAAACCGCACTAAACAGTACGTTTAGTTTGCAATTGTAGCCAAAACAAGAGCAGTCTGGTGGTGCTGTGTTCCTGATGTGATCAGGACCTTGTCCGCAGCAATTTAGGAAATCAGCTTCACCAGACCGCCTTTTTAAGCTGTGAGAAAACCGCCCCAAGTTTCGTTTTCACAGATACAGCTTAGAGAGTGGGCGTGACACGCACCGTTCAGCCGAAACTCGTACAAACGGTACCGAAACCACTAAACAGTGCGTTTAGTTTGCAATTGTAGCCAAAACAAGAGCAGTTTGGTGGTGCTGTGTTCCTGATGTGATCGGTGACCTTGGCCGCAGCAATTTAGGAAATCAGCTTCACCAGACTGCCTTTTTAAGCTGTGAGGAAACCGCCCCAAGTTTCGCTTTCACAGATACAGCTTAGAGAGTGGGCGTGGCACGCGCCGCTCAGCCGAAACTCATTCAAATGGTACTGAAACCGCACTAAACAGTATGTTTAGTTTGCAATTGTAGCCAAAACAAGAGCAGTCTGGTGGTGCTGTGTTCCTAATGTGATCGGTGACCTTGTCCGCAGCAATTTAGGAAATCAGCTTCACCAGACTGCCTTTCTAAGCTGTGAGGAAACCACCCCCAAGTTTCGCTTTCACAGCTTAGAGAGTGGGCGTGGCACACGCCGCTCAGTCAAAACTTGTATAAACGGTACCAAAACCACACTAAACAGTGCCTTTAGTTTACAATTGTAGCCAAAACAAGAGCAGTCTGGTGGTGCTGTGTTCCTGATATGATCGGTGACCTTGTCCGCAGCAATTTAGAATCTTGAATCAATCTTGAACCATTCTTGAATCCTCCCATAAATCCCTGTAGTGCTTTCCTCATCACTTGTTCTCCTAAGATGTTGAATAAACATGGTAAGAGGTTATATCCTTGTCTGACTCCTTGTCTTACACTGAACCATGCTGATGTGTGATCGGCTGTCCTGACAGGTGCTCACTGCTGACTGCACAAATTTCTGAGCAGCTGGATCAGGTGTCAGGGGAAACCCATCTCCAGCATGGTTTTCCACAGTTTTTCATGTTGTACCATGTCGAATGCCTTTGTGAAATCAATAAAACAGAAATACAGTTCCTGGTTCCTTTCTCTTGGTCTAAATCCAGCTTGTTCTTGGGCAATATCCCCTTCCAGCTTAGACTGCATTTATTTTAATATCACTCTCAACAAAATCTTGCTAGCATATGAGAACAGTGTAATGGTCCTGTAGTTCTTGCACTGGAGCAAGTCTCCTCCCTTGGGCAGTGGGATGAAAAGTGATCCATTCCAGTTTCCCAAACTTCCATACAGACCTCATGGAGCTTATTCAATGTTGTCTCTCCACCAAACCTGAGCAGTTCAACTGCTATGTCATCTGGACTGGATGCCTTTTGTGTAGCCAGTTCTAACATAGAACGCTTGATTTCTTCCTTCAGTGGTGGTGGTTCCTTTTCTTGAACATCAATCTGAATGTTATCTTCTGCACCACTGTATAGCTCACAGTAGTTTTTCTATTGTTGACACACCTTCTTGGTTCCACATGTTTCATGTCATCTTTGTCCTTGATGGCTACTGTGTGAGGCTGGAATGGTTTGGTGAGCTTCTTTACTATCTGAAATACAGGTTTGCTGTTCCCTTTCTTTGCATTTTCTTCCAGCTCACTGCACAATGAGTACAACTCAGCTTGCTTATCTTTTTGCTTAATGCTTCTTCTTAATCCACTCAAAGGTTTCACTGTTAATCCAGTTGTTGTGTTTAATATGGTTCTTCTTAGCAGCTTCCAGCATGACATTCTTCATTTGCTGCCACAGCTCATCTGGTGTGTGTGGTTCCTGGAGTTCTGTTATGTCTTCAAATCTGTTGGCAATCTCCACTTGGTACTGCAGCTTGAACTGATCTTGTCTGAGTTTTCCAAGGTCCAGTTGAATTGGCTTCCTCATAACCCTAACCCTATCCTTTTGAACCTCATCTTCAATGTCAACATCACGAGATTGTGATCAGAATCACAATCTGCACTGAGGCATGTGCATGCATTATTGATTGATTGTTTCCACTGCTTATTGATCAGGATGTGGTCAATCTGAGCTCTGGTCTCCTGATTTGGGTTCTTCTATGTGTATCTGTGCCTGTTGTGTAGATGGAAGAGTGTGTTGCTGATGAACAACCCATGTTCATCACAGAAGTCTTCCAGTGGTTGACCTCTATTGTTTCTTGTACCATGACCATATTTCCCAAGCACTTCACTTTCTGCTGCATTTTCTGCGACTCTGGCATTGGAATCACCAGTGATGACAAATAGGTTCTGCTTGGGATTCTCCACAAGTACGTGTTCAAATTCCTTGTAGAACTGTTCAATTTCTTAGTCTTGCTTGTCCGCAATTGGTGCATGACACTAAATAAGAGTCATATCTCTTGGCTTTGAAGCTAATGTGGCTGATATGACTCTGCTGCTTAATGGATTTTAGACATGTAGCAACTGTTCTGTGAATCCAGATAGCAACTCCATGATGTTCCTGACCCTCTTTGCCTGAGAACAGCACTATGTGTCCATCCTTTGTTTTGAAGTGTCCAGTGCCTGACCACTTAGTCTCAGACAATCCACAAATGCTGATGTTCAGTCTTTCCAATTCGCTACTAAGTAACTTGCCAAGTGAGTTTAGACCCCTCACATTCTATTGTCCAATCTTGACACGGTGTCTGCTGTTTAGCTGCTTTTCATCTTCTTTCCTTGTTGTGTTGCACAATACGACCTTTGATGAGCCAGTAGTACAATTCTCAACACCCACCCTGTCTCTCACTGTGGGTAGCGTGAACCTTTTTATCGTGGGCGACGTCCGAGCCAGTATGGCATTCTTAGTTTTTGACTTCATTTGTGCTCTGTGGGATAAATAGACTAACTAAGCATCCAAATCTCTTTTCAGCCCTGCAGTTGACTTGATGTTGTGTTAAGTTGCACCTAGCATACATCTCATCATGAAAAATCAACATCCAGTGTTATTAGCAGCAAAGCAACATAAAACCAAAAGTTGTAAGAACTGTGCTGCAGCCCACAGTTCCAGGTCCCATTGGATGGGGCGTGTGATTGCCGTTTGTCTGGAATCTCCTCTTTGACCTTACCATCAAGAGTGACCCTACCAGGAGCATAGCTCCAGATGTTAATGCTCTTAGATTTAACGGGACTCGTAAGCTTCTCACCCTTTGCAAGGTAGCAATCTCAGGAGGTTTGAAATTGTTACCCGTATAAAAGACATGTCCCAGCCATGACCCATCATCAATACTCTTAATGAGGGACGAAGGCTGTTGGCCAAAATTTTGTGATACATGACCCCATGCATCCTCTTCAATACTTTGCAGTCATCCTGTCCTCTTTGTAGAAAAGCACCAGCAAAGTATGATGTTTCTATCCTCATGCTTCACGGTTGGGATGGTGTTCTTGGGGTTGTACTCATCCTTGTTCTTCCTTCAAACATGGTGGAGTTGATACCAAAAAGCTTTATTTTGGGCTCATCTGACCACTTGGCTTCTTCCAGGTCATTGGTGAACTTTGAATGGGCCTGGACATGTGCCTTCTTGAGCAGGTTGACCTTGTGGGCACTGCAGGATTTTAATCCACTACGGCATAATGTGTTACCAATGGTTTACTTGGTGACTGTGGTCCCAGCTGCCTTAAGATAATTAAAAAGTTTCCCCCATGTAGTTTTAGGCTTCCTCATAATCAAGAATCAGCCCTAAATTAGGGCTGTAAGCATTAATTATTCATAGATGAATATGGCAAATAATATATAAACACCAAGCTGATTTATTAGCTTGCTGCTGTGAAATAAGTTTTACCCCAAGTTAAAGTCAGACTGAAAAATATTATGCAAAGTAATGCATTCTGATCTGATCTGATTTCAGAATTAGAATGGTATATAACAGTGCCATCAGCATTAAGATGAAGAAGCAAAGTTAATGATACTTGAAGTAGGTCATTCTAAAACCAAAAGCAGAGCATTTAAAAATAATTCAAAAGAATCAAACTTATCAAAGTGAAGGTAGGTTAAAGTTTATCAAAATATGAAAACACATCATTAATCATTCTGAAAAGAGTGATGATGAGAGAAAAAGTTAGAAATGAATTAACCTAGTTTAGGTGTTACTGTAAGTGCAGCAGTCCAACAGGAGAAATCAGTCTGCTGGATTGAAATGCTGGATGTCATATAACTTCTCTTAAATAGTGACAAAACAGAGGTCCTTCTTCTGGGCCCAAAAACCATGATAAATAAATTATCAGGCTTCAGTCAATCAATCAATCAAAATTTATTTATATAGTGCGTTTTACAATGGGCGTTGTCACAAGAACATCAGAACATCAGAATCAGCTTTATTCGCCAAGCATGTTACACACACAAGGAATTTGTTTCCGGCTCTTGTTAACTCTCCACAATTTACAGACAACACAATATACAGACAAAACAATCTAAACAATGTACAAATTTGTATAATAAATAAATGTGCATAGTTGCAGAAAGTGAAAATACAGTGCAGGATAAATAATTAAGTGATGTTAAATAAGTAAGATGCAGTTACAATACTATGGTTTTATGGCATGAATAAAGTGCAGTGTGGCAAGTAAACAAAAAACAACAGTACACAACAGTTCAGTTTTTGTTATTAATGAGTTTGATGGCATTT
>BRDA01074110.1:0-15512 GCA_036984385.1 Crenuchus spilurus | reverse complement strand
TTTTTTTATTTTAGGTGGCGGAAATGGGCTTCCATAGAAACCAAAGCAGCACAAACGAAAATTTTAACGGCACAAACCAGCACAAACGGAGCACTAACCATCCAATCTATTTGCTGGAATATTTCACGTGGATGGGGTGTCAGCTTCATGCATCAGTTGGCCGGCATGCTCGTTCATGTGTTTGGAGGCTCATTCCGCGGCCGCGCGCTAAGCAGATTTGTCTGACTGGAGCGGGGGAGAGGTAATAGGCACCGTTAAACAGCAGCGTGACTATGGGCCGGGGCCGCAGTGCGCGGCAATGGCTCCTCCACGGATGCTTTGCTGCTTCTCAGCCGAGAAACTAGCTAGCTAGCTTTTCCACCTCAGAGAAAACCACGCCCCCAATGGTAATTGCGGTGAAAGCGCCACTCCCATACTGACTATCACCACAAAAATAGTACACTATACAGATGTCTCACTCTGATAAATCTTCAGAACACCCTTTAAAAATAAACAGTTTACAATGAATTTATCCTATTAATGATTTAACTATGAACTGATTTCTTAACTTATTTATGTCTTACACTAAAGACATCACAAGGTGGATATGTGCTTTTAGTTAGTATTAGTGCAACAGCAGTTGTTTCAATAATGCTGACTTTTTTCAAAGACATACACTAGTTAAAAATGCTTGCACATATCTCCTAGTGATTAATAGTGTTGGTTCGTGTTGTTTATTCATTAATATCTCATATTGTAGTGTATAATGTATTTTGAGGATGTATATTGACTAATAGCTGATATTTTGTGTGTATCAAGTATTTACTGAGCTTGTTTGATGGACTAATACCCCCAATTCTAATCTAAAGAGTGCTTTATAAGATTGGTCATGCCTCTTTACAACTAAATCCACTATATTACTATGTTCCATGATGCCTTGTGTTAAATTTGCAATAAACGTTTGGTGGAGATGCACTAAAACTAAGTAAGATGTTAAATGTTAATATTTTAGAACAGATTCATTTTATTTACATTATTTCTTATAGGACATATTGTTTCAGTTATCATTCGTGTTGGTTGTCATCAGGCACTTTGGAACAGATTAATGGCAAAAACCGAGGTTCCACTGTATATGTTAATGTATGATTTTTGCTGTATGTCCATTTTTCATAAAATGTTTACAAAATGAACTTTTAATTGTTTTTCATCATAATACAATGAACAGTTTGAAGTGTAAAAATGCATGGCCCAAAATTAGTATATGTACTTATGGAATAGCAGTATTTTATGCTTATTATGGGTTGTCAAACCCATTTCTTGCCAATAAGCAGTGATCTCAGCATCAGTTTGTGTTTACAGATCAGCAGGAAGTGGTGAAAAAATCAGGATAAAACAGGCTCTGGGAGTGCTATAGTGTTAATATGTCTACTAAATCACTCATTTTTGCTAAATCAATCATTCTCCCACCCTCTTCTCTCGCGCCTCCTCCTCCTGTCTGTGGGCTTTCAGCCGGTGTGTCATCATATCAGTCAGTCACACCATCCACTCTTCATGTTCAGCCTTGTCTGTCTGTCTGTCTGTCTGCTTGCCTGTCTGTTTCTCTCTCTCTCTCTCTCTCTCTCTCTCTCTCTCTCTCTCTCTCTCTCTCTCTCTCTCATATTGGAGAGTGTTGGCTGCTCTCAGGGGAATGAGAGCTGGCAGTGGCCTGTCCCATCTGTCAGAGAGAGGAGGAGGGGTTGAGGGTGAATATGTGTGTATGTGCACTGGTGTGTGAATGAAGTGTTTGGTATCTATGGGCATCTGTGTGGGAAGGCTTGGTATGTATGGATACATTGCATGTGTGCGTGATAGGGCTCAAGATCTGTTCATAGTCTAGAGTGGATTCAGAAGATTTAAACATATTATTATTATTATTATTATTATTATTATTATTATTATTATTATTATTATTATTTTATTATTTTTTAAAATTAAATTTTGTATTATTCTTTTTTTTTTTTACATTTACCCTTTAATATATTTAATACACAGCCATATATGTATATAGACAGATATACACATATTCACATAAGTACTAATAAAAGGATATAAGGAGAAAATAGGAATCAGAGGAGAGAATGACTGAGATGTAAATAGGTTGCGACCTATACAACACTTGCCACTTGAGCATAGCATGTTGTGAGACTGAATGGCGTGTAATGTCAATGTTTGTTCAGTGCTGCCCCCCACTGGACATACTGTGTCATTGTTGCAGTTAGCCAGTCTTGAAAGCACCTTGTTCTGAAAGAACAGGACACACTGTACTCCTGAGCCTTCCTCCATACAGAAAGCAGAAACCTGGCCATCTCTCTGTAACCTTCCTTTCATACTCCTGGAGTTCACATCAAGTGTGCCACAGAGAAGCTGTGGAAAAGGTAGAGATGGGAAAAGGAGACGTGAATGACTTCTTAATGAGGAGGTCTGAGTTGAACTCTTGTAGTAGTTATTGAATATTTGAGCCCACTGGTATTGATTATAATGTTCAGCCTCAATATTTTTTGTGGAGCTTTACCCCTGGGCTAGTCCTGGAAATCTGCTAGAAAATTTGAGTGATAAAAATGAGTAATACACTCCAAAAAATCCAAATGAGATCTCCTTTACATCTCAGGTGATTCTCATAGACAACACAAATAATTATTTACTTAATAATCTACTTTTTGTCTCCTGTTATTTCTTCTAATACATTTTAGAAGATTCCAATAAGTTTCCTGAGCCATCAAGGAGCAACATTTGAGCAATAAAATTCAGTTACATTAACATATCCTAAAGTTAAGGATGTTTATTCTTCTGTAAAGTTACTGTTTAGAAGTATTGATGATATACAGTACATGGCAGTGACAGTACAGTGAGGAAAATGAGTATTTGAACACCCTGCGAATTCTCCCACTTAGAAATCATGGAGGGGTCTGAAATGTTCATCTTAGGTGCATGTCTACTGTAAGAGACATAATCTAAAAGAAAAAATTCGGAAATCACAATGTATGATTTGTTAATAATTTATTTGTGTGTTACTGCTGCAAATAAGTATTTGAACACCTGCCAATCAGCAAACATTCTGGCCCTCAAAGACCTGTTAGTCCGTCTCTAAAAAGTCCACCTCCACTCCACTTATTATTCTAAATTAGAAGCACCTGTTTGAGGTCAATAGCTGCATAAAGACACCTGCCCACCCCACACAATCAGTAAGACTCCAACTACTAACACGGCTAAGACCAAAGAGCTGTCCAAAGACACCAGAGACAGGATACTAAGCAATGAGGTGTTTCCCGTGTTATTTTATCTCTTGTCTTATGTTGTGCAACAGAACAAGGCTATCCCCACTTTTTTTTGTTCCAAAATCTTTCTGGGACAGGTCAGAACTTCAGGTAGGCCAGTCCAGTACATGAAGATGGTTCATCTGCAGTCACGCCTTTGTAATTTGTGCAGCATGTGGTTTTGCACTTTGTCTTGTAGAAAAATACATGGATGTCCTTGGAAGGCAGCATATGTTGCTCTAAAATCTCAAAGTACTTTTTTTAGAAGTGTAAATGACCTTTTCCCAAGGGCACTGTCACAACCCCATAATATGACAGACCCTGGCTTTAGGACTTATTGCTGATAACAGTCTGGATGATGCTTCTTGTGATCGGTCTGGACTACACAACATCCATTTCTTATAAAAAATATTGATGTGATTTCACTGATTTGTCTGACCAACCTGTGCAATGCCATTGTGTGATGGTCCATCTCAGACACATCCAAGCCTAGAAAAGTCAATGACACTTCTGGACATGGTTAACATAAGGTTTCTTATTTGCACAGTAAAGTAGCATTTGTGAATATAGCTGTATCGTAGAGCTTGACAAAGGTTTGCCAAAGTAATCTCTTACCCATGTGGTTATATCAGCTATTGTTGAATGATGGTTCTGAGGGGATCAGACATCACAGGTGTTCAGCTTACACTTGCGCCCTCACCCTTTATGCACAGAAATTCCTCCAGATTCCTTGAATTCCTCATTTTATGGTATTATGGACTATAGAGGGAGAAAAAATGCTAATCCCTTCCACACTTTCTTTGAGAAACATTGTTTAAATGATTTCAATAATTTTCTCACACTTTTGTTGACAAATTGTTGCCCATTTTGCTCATCAAACAACCACATGATTATTAATCTTGATTGCAATCACCCATCAACATCATCTGTTTGAATTCACAGTGTTATTTACTTTTCTTGTCATATGGTTCTTAATATGAGGAATAACCTCTAAAATGACTGTATAAAGGTCAAATAAGTCAAATAACCCTTTTCAGAGCCATTTTGTTAAGAGTGCCATACAATATTGTGGTTGTAAGATCGTGAAATGGAAACTGGTTGCCTTGTTGACAGCGACAGGTGCTTTCTCACAGCATTTCTGTAGCTGCAGTTTTCTTGAACATTTCTTGAATGTGGCCATTCTTCTACAGAACCTTAAACTTTAAAACTGCTCTTCAAACTCATCTCATTTACTAAGCAGTTTCTGTAGAGGACCAATTACTGAAAAGCTCTTTAGGAAACCAAAAGTGGTTCACACTTTGCACAAAAATATTTTTGCCATCTTTATTTTTAAGAGTGTATGATGCAGTGTTCCTGAGATTTGTGAACAGCCCCGAAACACATAAAATGCACCTGCAAAAATAATGAGTAGTTTTTTATTATGATTCAGGGTTTAAACTGATACATAATTTAAGAAGGAACAGGGGGAAAAACAAACAATTGGTAAAAGTAAATGATTAAAACGGTGCTACACCTGGTTCTGTGTAACCCAAAACATAAGAATCTGAACTAGCTCATTATTCCTATGTTCACCAGCTCCATTATCTATTTATGTCAGCATGTCTAGTCTACTTTTGTTTGCTATATCATCACAAGACATGACTGTAAATGACCAAAGGTAGTGTCAGCATCTGCTGCTTTTTGACTGCCATCCTTATGCGATACTGAGGTAAACTGGGCTTACTTTGAAAGCTACCTCAGTATAAACCTCATTATGTTAAACTAAGCTCTAGACTTGTTAAATAATTATTGGCAATCTGCTGTATTTTGGACAAATAGTACAGCACAGGTGGATTTTTGCACAGCAAGGTATTATGTAAATGTACCCTTTAAGGGCACAACATGGTTGTTAAGGTCTAATTATGTACCTTAACGGTAAACTGCTTCCTCTCTCAGTGGAGAATATGGAATAATAAGCTGCAAACAACTTTCACTTTACCATCTATGAGCAATTTGTAAAGAAACAGGCTATTTTAAATACCAGGTGCAGCTTTCTCCATTTTTGTCTATTTGAGCAAGTTGCACTTATAACATAGCTGAGCCTAAGCAGTGAGGGGTGTCCCTCAGTTAATGTGTTAAATAACAATGTTCATGCATAAACTCTGACATCCCTATTCACAACTAAACAAAATTCTGGAATTGGGACAGTACCTGTGGCATTGTAACATTGCTCTCAGAAAGCAACTGGCTCCATTATTCTCTAGTGCAGCCATTGTAAATAAGAATGTGTTCTTAATGACTTGCCTGGTTAAATAAATAAAATAAATAAAAAGTAAAGAATGTAACACTGGAATCATTGGTGGTTCTAATGATTTTAAGAGGACAATTATGGTAACACTTTCTATGAAGCCTACATTTATAAGTTGTTATAAATGTGTTTATATCTCTTTATAACTTGGTAATAATGCTTTGTAAGCATACGTATAAACTCTAATAATGCATCATGAGCCTCTCATTATATATTATAACTCTTGGTTTGATAACTTATAAACGTTATAACATAAATGTTACAATTCATTATAATGCATTTTAATGCATGAATTTAGGTTGAATGTAACCTGTGAATAATTAAAAAGCACCTAAAATACATATTAGCAATAATAAACAGATAATAAATGTTTATAATGACATACATTAGTTCTGCAAGTAAAAGTGATGTTTAACATTATTGTTATAAATTAATTATAAGGTACTATAAACATTACTGTTGTAAAACAAGGTGAAAACAAACATTATAAAAGCACAGACACATTATTCAGGGTGTCTGTGGTTTTGGTGAGTTCAAATTAAGACTTTATTATAACTATAAAAACAATTTAAGACTATGTATTATTATAAGTTATAAATACAACCTCACAGTACATATGTCTGAGTTTTTTTATCACCAATCTCAGTATCAATATAATATATAATAGTATATATATAATGGTTCTAGAAACACATTGTGGATGTTTTATATGATGTTTTTATGTGATTTATAATGTTACTGTTAAAATACTGTCATATTGCCAAATACCCTGGCTGTGTGTTTGACATGATGAGTAAATGGGATTGTTTATTAACATTTAGTAGTTGACCAATTATCAGCCTTCGTTGATAAATTGGAGCATATTTTTCTAGTGATCAGAATGATCCAATGATCACTTGAACTGTTTCTGTGTGAATTAAAGCATTTGTTGTTATCTGTGTGAATATGTGAAGCAAGAGCTACATCCTTGTAAACCTTCACACAACAATTATTAATGTAAATGTGATAAATTAATATAGGCCCCAAATATCGACTTTGATTATAAATCAGCTCTAAAAAAAAAACTCATCTGTCGACCGAAGAGAAAAGAAATCTTAATTTAAATGTCTTTCCTTGACAAAGGTGAATAAAACACTCGTACTGCTTGTTCATGGCTCCTATCAAAGCAAAAGTGGCTTTCATTGTAATTGAAATGTTGCAAAAATTAGAGCAAATCAGCCATTAAACACTGAGCACTTAGCAATTAGGACACACAGAACCACATCCTGTGTCATCGTTTCACGGCGAGAGAGTCCATAAAATGGTAAATGGGGTTACTCCACCAGTCACAGTTCTCCTGCTTGTGGCTATTGATTTTTTTGGTTAATGAAATACAGTCAAAGTGTTTACGCTGCATTTGCTGCAATGCAGCTGGCTGGAACCATAAAGAGCCATCACATCATGACTTAATATTGAAAACCGATCTTGAAGGAAACAGCTGTGGGGAAGGATTTATTTTGAAAAAGGTCTGTTTTTGCTTTCATTTATTTAAGGTGCAATGTTGTTGTACAGTATCTGTAGAACCCAATACATTCTAGGTAAGAATATTTATTTCATTAATTGCAGAATTATCCAACCGACTACTGCAAATTATATCTGATTAAAGTTCAATCTCATTTTACAGCAATTCTTACTATTGATTTTAGAGCCACATAATCAGATTTGAACTTGCTCATTGTGCCTTTATTAAATTACAGCATAATTATAATATCAAAATTGCTGTAATAATGCAGACTAATCCAATTTTGCATGTGGGTGTGGATATAGATGCAGAAAAGGTGCATATAAACATCAAGGGAGGCCAGCCTACACGAGGCACAAGCCTTTAATATACAAGTAATGTCACTGATAATAGTGGTGCTGAAGCCCTGCAGTAGATGAAATTACTTGGAGGTGAAATATTAGAGCAGTGAAACACCCTCCAGCGATACATAAGTAACTGTGAGAGGTCGATATGTATCTGTGCGAGTTGGCTAGAAGCACTGAAGAGGACTGTGGCTCACTCCCAGGGTTTTTGAGTAGAGGTCTCCTAAGCAACACTAGAATTACTTGAATGGAGGGTCTGCCTCTGAAAGGATTTCTCCATGTAGTAATTTCGTTGTGCTACATGGTCGTGTACAGGCGGATCCTGTTCGCTTGCTTCTGTGTGCATCCTCAAGATTTCTACTCTTCTGCCCAGCGAACCCCCTCCAGCCTTTGAGAGAAAGTGAGAGGTAATGAGATATTGACCACCAAGTCATCCCTTTCCATGAAAGAACAAGACAGTCATTTAGGAAATGTGTCACTCTGATGAACTAGCAAATAGCACAGGAAATAAGAGTCATAAAACATTGTTAATCCTACTCAGGAAGAGCTAACAAGAGCTTGTAAATGTGGCAAGAGCCCCCATCAAATCCTTCACTGTACACTCTTATCAAGGCCTGATAACAGCTGAGGATATCAGTCCATCAATCACAGAGCATGCGATGCCTCCAGGCAGATAGCAGTGGAGAAGGCGGCAGAGGAAAGCATGAGGTGGAAAAAAACATTCTGGAAGCTGGATCATGACACACGCATGATTAGTTGTCCCTCCGACCCAACCCCCTCATGCAGCAATGACCACTCGCACGCCCTGGGAGGATGATGGAGACGTTGGCTGGGATCGCAGGTGTGCGGAGGTAGATGCTAATGAATCCGTTCCAACATGATGTTAATTATGATTAACGAGGGGGAAAAGGCTGGGAGCGAATAGTGGCCAACAAAAGAAAAATCACCCATGTGGATAAAAGGAGGTTGTAGCATGCTTAAGGCACAAAGATTAGGCCAGTCCTGAATGACTCCTCAAATCACAGTGGCATGTTACCAGTTGTGCTTTATTGTCTCCCACACTGCTAGAGGGCAGGTACAGTTAGAGAAGTATTCCAGGAAGTGCAGGTATGAAAGGATTACAGTATAACACTGATTAAATGTCAGGATGCTAGCTAGTCAGTTGTCACTGTCAGAAAAAAGGTGGACAGTTGCAGACTGTAGTTCATCAATTTCTGTCCATACTTTTTAAACCCCTTTTCATCCTGTTCTTCAATAGTCAGACCCCACAGTGATACTGATGTGGTGGTGGTATGTGGAGTGGATCAGACACAGCAGAGCTGCTGGAATTTTTAAAACACTATGTTAGCTCCCTGTCCACTGTGTTATACACACCTACTGTTCCTTATTGGTCCACCTTTCTAGATGTAAAGTAGCTCATCTGTTGCATCACAGTTTGTGTTGGTCATCCTCTAGTCTTTCAACAGTGGTCACAAGAAGATACACCATATGATTCTTTTGGCTGGATATTTTTGGTTGGACTATATGTCATGTCATGTCATATGCTGTCATGGCTTCGCGATGGTAGGCTGCACAGACGAGTCATTTCTCTCCAATGCCATCTGTCTCTGGTTGCTTGTAGCAGGCTAGCACCTGATAATACAGTCCACGTCTTGATGTTATCCATCCAGGTTATTCTTGGTCTTCCACGTCTTCTGACTCCCTCCACAAGTCCAGTCATAACACTTCCTTCAATGCTCTCATGTGCTGCCTCATCACATGACCAAAGTAACGTAACTAACAACTATATATTGTTGGGTTAAATGCAGAAGTCAAATTCCTCTGTGTGCTAGCACATTGGTCAATTATTATGCACTTCCACTTTCACTATTTTCATTCCAGCATTGACACTGAGATATTTTAAAACCCCAGAAGCTCGAGATGGTCGTCGCTGCAGAAGCAAAAGTCCAGTGGGCGTGACTGGACCTGATCCAACTCCTCCCACGTCTTCTTTTCATTGGTCTAAACTCATTGCATTTTGATTGGTCTTCAAACTGGTGTGTGTTGTTTACGTTTTCCGCATATGACGTATTTTGTCCTGTCACGTTTTAATCTGTGAATAACACAGGAGCTGGATTTATTTGTAAATTATTTTGACTCGATTGAGGTTGCTCTGAATGCCACGACACGGCCTTTATTATAGTTTATGGATCATGACGATCAGTCACATGTCTTAATAATGTTTCTTGGGGTTTACAATCTGTACTTACTGATATGCGGTTTTGTATAGTGACGGTATACATGATAATTCCTCATTTTAAAACCACAATAGGTTTTTAAATAGGTTTACTTCAATAAGATTACTTTCAAAATAAAAACTAGGACTATTTTATTTTAGGTTTTATTTATATGATCAGATTTTCAGTCAGGAATTGACCTCTGACCTCTGACCTTTGAACCTCTGTTATCATTTGCCCTGGTTATTGTACAATTCAGTTATTGTCAACTTTTTGGGGGGGAAATGTCGTCCCAGTTACCATTAATCCACCTGCTCTTCATCTGCGTGTCCACGTGGCTTGGTGCTAATTTTGCAAAAACAAATAATTCCACATGTTCATCACTCACCCATGTGTTCGTCATTCATTCTGGTTTGTTTCTCATTGCTTTTCTGGCTTTGTTTATTATTTATCTGGCTTTGTTTCTCGTTATTTATCTGTCTTTGAATGTTGTTGTTTCTCTTGTTTTGTTTCTCATTATTTTGTTTTTCATTATTTCTCTGGCTTTGTTTCTTGTGTCTCTGGCTTTGTTTCTCACTGTTTCTCTTGATTTGTTTATCGTTTTTCTGGATTAGTTTTTCATTGTTTCTCTGGCTTTGTTTCTCTGGATTTTTTTCATGTTGTTTCTAGCTTTGTTTCTCACTGTTTCTCTGTCTTTGTTTCTAATTGTTTCTCTGGCCTTGTTTCTTGTTTCTCTGGCTTTGTTTCTTGTTGTTTCTCTGGCTTTGTTTCTCATTGTTTCTTCTGTCTTTCTTTCTAATTGTTTCTCTGGCTTTGTTTCTTGTTGTTTCTCTGGCTTTGTTTCTTGTTGTTTCTCTGGCTTTGTTTCTCACTGTTTCTCTGGATTTGGTTATCGTTTTTCTGGCTTAGTTTCTCGTTTCTCTGGGTTTGTTTTTCATTGTTTCTCTGGCTTTGTTTATCTTTCTCTGGCTTTGTTTCTCATTGTTTCTCTGGCTTTGTTTCTTGTTTCTCTGGCATTGTTTCTCAGGCTTTGTTTCTCATTGTTTCTCTGTCTTTGTTTCTCATTGTTTCTCTGGCTTTGTTTCTTGTGTCTCTGGTATTGTTTCTCATTGTTTCTCTGGCTTTGTTTCTTGTGTCTCTGGTATTGTTTCTCATTGTTTCTCTGGCTTTATTTCTTGTTGTTCCTCTGACTTTTCTTCTTATTTTTCTGGCTTTGTTTTTCATTGTTTCTCTGGCTTTATTTCTCATTGTCCCTCTGGCTTTCTTTCTTGTTGTTTCTCTGGCTTTGTTTCTCATTGTTTCTCTGGCTTTGTTTCTTGTTGTTTCTCTTTCTTTGTTTCTTGTTGTTTTTCTGTCTTTTTTCTCATTGTTTCTCTGGCTTTGTTTCTCATTGTTTCTCTGGCTTTGTTTCTCATTTTCTATCTGGTTTTGTTTCTGGTTTTGTAAAACCAGTCACACTAAAGTGACAGAGTACAGTGCTGCCACCTGAAAATGGGCCGAGAACTCAGAGAACAGACGTACAAAACTAAGGCTGTGTCTGGACCACACCAACATGATCTAAAACACATCTTAAACCCATAAGAGTGATGGTAAATATTAATTTATCCATTTCATTAGTCTGTTGTATTTGTTTCTCATTGTTTTCTGTATGTAAAACTGTAGTTATTCTATATAAAATCTATCTTTTCTAATATTTAGGAGTGTTTGAAACTAATTTATTGGATTTACATAATTTCTTATGGGAAATATTGCTTCAGAATCATTTGTTTTGGTTATCATCAGGCACTTTATATTGGATTAATGATGAAAACCGAGGTTCTACTGTACATTTTTGTTGCAATTGCCTTTTTAATTGTTTAACTTTAATCTAATTTTTGGGTAGCCTTAACAGTGGATGTAGACATGTTGGTACCTGATGCCTCCAGCTTCCTTTGCTGCTGTCTTTGGGTTCATTTGAACCTTTCACACATTTCAGTCATTCAGCCCTGTTACTTAGACTCTTTTTCTCTGAAATACGTACTTTTTGCATTGTCACTATTTTGTATTATTTGCATATCATTTTTTCCATAGTTCATTGTGGTGCCTTTTATTTTTTGCTTCCAAGGAGAGACCTGAATTGTGGAGGTCCACATGTTTTTTCTAAAGTCTTGACCGCAGCCAAAAGCACACTGGTTTTAAAAATAAGACATCTAAACACAGTCACATGTTCAAATTTGAATATTTTCAAAATTGTAATTTAGCAGTAGGTTCAAAAGTCACAAATCAATTTCTGAACACTGAAAAGCTGAGGTAGTGAATTAAATCAGATTTTTTTTCTCTAATCAGTTATTTTAAAATGTCGGATGTGAACAAAACAGATATCATAACTGAACATACAAAATAAACATATAGTGAGATGAAATATATGAAAATTTGAGTTAAAAAGGTTTTAGGCTAGGTGTAATTACAAAAACTGAAGTATCATTTCTTTCTTTAAAACAGCTATATTGTTCAACATCTTGAGTATACAGATGTAAGAACACAGTATGAATGAAAACATTTCCATAACACCCTTAGAAGTTTAAAAGTTATTTTTAAACTTCATTTCAAGTTCTCATTATTTTTAGTAGCTCTTTACAAATGTGACACCAAGATATAATTGTTCTACTTTTGGTCTTAATTTTTCTTCATCAAATTCCAGAAGTTGCATTTATATATGCAACTTATGGTAAAATATACACTAATCGCAAAAAGTTAAGGATATTTGACTTTCAGGTGAAATTTATGGAAAACATAAGTTCAGGCTATAGTGATATTATATCATGAAATTACATTACAGGGCATTACAGTAGACGCATGCAGTGGTGATTTCCTCTCAAACTATTTACTGAAACAAAAGCCAACAACGGTGGTAGGTAAACCCCAACAAACACTGTCAGTGTCTCAATAATGTGTCATGTGCCCTTCAGCATCAATTACAGCTTGACAACGACGTCTCATGCTGATCATAAGTCCATTTATTGTCTGCTGAGACATGGCATTCCATTCTTCACGAAGGGCAGCCCTCAGGTCATTGAGGTTCTGGGGTACAGAGTTACGAGCCTCTACAGAGCGATTCAGCTGATCTCACAGGTTTTCTATGAGATTCAGGTCTGGAGAAAATGCAGGCCACTCCACTTGAGGTACCCCAGTCTCCAGCAGCCGTTCCCTAATAATGTGACCTAAATGAGCTGGAGCATCATCATCCATGAAGATGAAATTAGGCCTGTTGTAACGTTGGTGCTGACACAAGGTGGTAGAAGCAGCCAGTAGGGATCCAAACAGTGTCTTTATTTTGACACATACAAAACCAAACAAGCATGATGGCTTAACTTAACATAAACAAAATAACAGCAACCTGATGTGAACATGAAAGCACAGACACAGCTTCAGCTACAATAACATATAATGAGCGACACCACAGAACACAACAGGGAGGGTTTTATACATTGCCTAATAAGACAGAAACAAGAGGCAGGTGGAAACAGTCACAGGACCTGACGTGAGTGAAGGGAAGAACACGTAGCACATGACAGAAAGACAAGCCGCAGCACAGAGCACGACTGGGACCGTTACACCTGTGTTGTTCATGCAGAGGCACAATGATTGGATTAATGTATTACAGTAGTCTGGGCTCATCACTCACACCATTCACACAGTGTAGAGCAGTTGTGTATTGACTAGACACACTAACACCACAACCACCAAAGGCTCGTCTGGTGACAACAGTGGCTGATGCACAGCGTCTCCATCACATCTCCAACATTGGTGGCCGCCATCATTTCTGCTCAGCATGAATTGACTTTCATCAGTGAACAGCACTGAGGCTCACTGGTCCCTCGTCCAGTGTAAATGCTCCCTGACCCATACAAAATGATGATGCCTGGGCCTGGTGGTGTGGTCAGGTACCCTTGCAGGTTGTAAACGGTTTTGAATGGTCTGATGTGACACTTGGTGCCTCTCACCTCCCTTAAATGGCAGGGCACTGTTCACAATGAAACAGTCTTCAGTGCGGGATATGGCCAAAGGACGTCCACTTCTGTGCCTTTCTGTGACTCTTCCAGTCTCTCTGTTACAACCTGCTGATGACACTCTGTGACACTCTAAGCTCAGTGCTCACTTCTGTCTGAGAACATCCTGTCTGAAGCCTCACAGGGGTGAGGTACTGATGATCATGTGTTAGGTGTGGTCTTGGTGTGATGATGTCAGAATGTGAACAGCCTGATGATGAGGAGTTTAAATACTAATTCTAACTAAAGCAGAACATTTGTTGGTGGATTTGTTGTGAATGTTTGTTGACATTGTTGTGAATGTTTGCTGTTAAGGTAATTAGATATTTGTGACAGGAGCTTAAATAAGCAGAGACATTTTTCTGAGTGAGTCAGAAAGCTGCACCTGTTTTCCCTCCAATTGATGCAATCTGTAATTCATTCGATAATGACATGGTAATTCCAGACATTCCACTGGTGGGTTACCAGCCGTGTACTGTTTTTAATGTGAATCTGAACAAAGACCTCTCACCTGAGTGTTCACACCTATCTCATAAATATTCAGTCTCTGAACCACTGAATGGGTGAAACTCATTAATTCACATTTGTTAAGCTTTAGAAATAAAACCACATACAATTTCTAAAAACTGTAATCAGCAGTGTGTAGCCAACTCCTCTGTTTATTCAGTTCTGAGCTCAAAAGTCTTGGCTAGAAATGTTTTGTGTTTTTTCACAATACAGACTCATTCCAGAAATCAGCCCAAACTACTTCTCAGTTTTTGCAGAAAAAAAGAAAAATCACATCAATTCAATCAAAATACGGTACTTTGTCAATCTTCAATACTTGGTTGGGTGCAACGTGGCACTGAGGCAATCAGCCTGTGGCATTGACTGGGAGTTATGGAAGCCCAGATTTCCTTGATGTCTGCTGTCAGCTCTTCTTTGTTGTTGGGTCTGGTGGCCCTCATTTTCCCGTTTGAGAATACCCCAGAGATTCTCATTGGTGTTTAGGTCCGGCGTGTTGGCTGGCCAGTCAAGCACTGTGATGGAATGGGCATCAAACCAGGTTTTGGTGATTCTGGTGGCATGGGCAGGGCCAGGTCCTGCTGGAAGATGAAATCTACATCTCCATACAGATCCTCAGCAGAAGGAATCATGAAGTCCTCTAAAACATTCTGGTAGACTGATGCGGTGACATTGGATTTAAGAAAGCAGAGTTTACCAACACCTGCACCAGACTTTGCACCCCAAATCATGACTGACTGTGGATATTTCACACTGGACCTCAAGCAGTTTGGGTTCTGTTCCTCACTCGTCTTCCTCCAAACCCTTGGACCTTGATTCCCGAATAAAAGGCTCACTTTACTTTTATCAGAAAAGAGGACCTTGGCCCACTGGCCAACAGTCCTGCCCTTCTTCTCCTTGGCCCAGTTGAGACGCTTCCTATGTTGGCTCAGGTTCAGAAGTGGCTTGATCCACAGTCATCTCTTTCGCTGGTGCATCTTCTCCTGCCACATTTTGTTCTTCCACTAGACTTTCCATTGATATGCTTGGACACAGCACTCTGTGAACAGCCAACCTCCTACCTATGTCTTCAGTCTTCCCCATTTTGAACTGAACTGAGACAATTGAACCAAACTGAAGCAATTTAATGACACGTTGGGAAACCTGTGCAGGTGCTTTGAGTTTAGTAGATGATTAGTGTGTCACACTCAGTTTAAAACATCCATGCCCTGCAAAATTTTGGCTGATTTCTCCACAGTATTAAAATTTTTTTAAATCCTGTTTTCGTGGATTTTATGAGCTGGAAGCCCAAATTATGTGAAAATAAACAAATAAATATTTGAAATTGTTTAAATTGTGGGCCCTGAATCTATAATCTATG